>OMLP01010904.1:1070-20058 GCA_900302685.1 Spondyliosoma cantharus | reverse complement strand
ACGGGATCTTCCGAGTGATGCGTTCACGTCCCGGTGCGTTGCCTTTTGGAGAAACGGTGTAAAAGTCGTTTTTGGTTGTTTTTTTTTTCCCCTCTCACAGCAGCCGCTCCAGAGGGGAGGGGGGGGGGGAAGCGCGTAAAGAGCAGCGCGCACACTCCTCCCGGCGTCTGCAAACAGGTGTCTCCATCCTTTCAGCTGCGCAGCGAGGCTCATTCACGACTGTCACCATGTGCGCGGCCATGTAGTTCAGTGGGATGATGCAGAAGCGCTCGCAGAGACTGGGCTCTGTGCGTGCTGGCTCTGATGCCGAGAACATGATAGAGGAGGAACATGCAGCTTCACGGTGGGACGCGCGTTTTTTGCTTTTTGTTGAGTTTCACTTTTTCTTTCTTGGAGCTACAACGGACCGGTCCTGAATTACGCCTGAATCGATGAAAACATGATTCATCCGGACATTATCTAACCGGGTTTACCGCTCCACTGGGACTATTTTATTGTCCACTCTTTTATTTCCCACTTGGCGAATTCCGTTTATTGACCGAGTCTGTGTCGGTTGTTTTTTTTTTTTTTTTTGGGTGAGATTATTTCCACGCTTCTCCGGAAGTTTTTTTTTTTCCAGAGCGCAGCCAAACTGGCCATGGCTGCAGCGATCGCCAGCTCCCTCATCAGGCAGAAGAGGCAGGCGAGGGAGCGGGAGAAGACTAATGCCTGCCGCTGCGTGAGCAGCCCCAGTAAAGCCAAGGGAGGCTGCGAGAAACCCAGCCGACTAAATGTTTTCTCCAGGGTCAAACTCTTCGGCTCCAAGAAGAGGCGAAGGAGACGACCAGGTCTGTGGTGCAATTTCATCAGGGCTGTTTGTCCCTCATCGTCACTGAGTCTCCGTCTGCTGTAGGCTGCCACTGTATATCAAGTGGGATATATTACTGAGCACTGCTCTGTATTTATGTTAAGATTGAAGAGATTAATGGGAGCGTCAGAGTTGGTGTGAAGATGAGGGGGGCTCCCTGATGCAGGCCGGTCCACAGAGAGCTCACCTCTGACATGTCGGGCTGCTCTGAGGGAGATATTAAACCGATGCTTCATCCTTCACCGTCTGCTTATTCAGTCCACACACACACACACACACACACACACACACACACACACACAGAACAAGGACAGAGGCACGCGTTCAAGTCTGTTTTGGAAAGACTTCACTGTCACTTAGGAGACATTACTCACTGTTCAGATGAAGCTGCAGCATCAGCTTCTTTCTGTATTATCAGTCTCTAAAATGTATTAATACCATCAACACACGGTGCACTTGATAAAACTGCAGCCCGACTATGCTGTAGTTTCATCATCAAGCTAAAATAAGAGCGATACGGCACAGATTTAAACAGTTATGTCCGAACTCTTATTCAGAATCTAGATTTAGAATAATATGTGTCCTCACACAAAGTCCACCAGGTTGTTTGTCAACTGAAAAAAAAAAATACTTGTCACGTAAAAATAAATAAGTGGCACCTGTCATAACTCAAAGTTAAATGACAAGCATTAGAAGCGAACTCTTATAAGACATTCAGTTTGTTTCTGTACTGCCAGACGTGTGAGTCCAGGTCCAGGGTGGCTCTTATGACTGCAGTGACAGAAGTGTGTCTCTGTAGCCTGAAGCACCCGGCTCTCCCACATATCCCAGAGCTGAAGTGACCGCGGCTGCTTCTCTGTGATCTGATCACATCTCACTCAGGCCCAGAGCTCACCTGCGTGTCCGTCCTGTCCTCTTTCTAGACGTGTGCGGACAGAGATCTTGACAAAGACTCAGCTCTGTGATTTTCTTCCCAAGCTTCACTCAGGTTAAGGTGCATGTTTATGCAATAACTATCCTCCAGTGTTTTGTTTTGTTTTTGCACCCCTCTCACTTCCAATTTCCATTTCTATCCTGTGGAGGAAGCGTCGAGTGCCAAGAAGAAGGCGTTGTCTGTGTGTGACTTACACATGGTGCTTCACCAAACACAACGGAAACTGGCATCTTTTTTGAGATGCAGTGTGGACTGTGTGTGTAGTTTGTCTGGTAACGTAGTGTGCACATGGTCACAGAGCAGCGATTAGTAGATTTACAGGAAATTAGCAATTATTTTAATAATCAGCTAATCGTTTCGGTCATTTTTTTTTCCAAGCAAAAAAACGCCAAACATCTGCCGGTTCCAGCTTGTTAAATGTGAGGATTTACTGCTTTTCTTTGTGATTCATGACAGTAAATGAAAAGTCTTTGGGTTTCGGGCTGTTAATTGGACAAAAGAAGTCATTGAAAGACGTCAATATGGGCTCTGAGAACGTCTGACGAGCCTTTTTCGCAAGTTTTTGACATTTTAAAGAAAAAAATGTTTGTCGTCACATTCAGAAGATTGAATAAAAATGAAAATTATGGTTATTTACAGTCATTTATGATAGTAAATAAAGAGTCTTTAAGATTTCAGGACAGAAATGGCATTTTGAAGATGTTCAAATTGTGGAGAGCATTTTGAAAGTTTTCTAGACAGAGCATTAATTATGAATATAATCTGCAGAATAATTGATAGAGAATGACTGTTAGTTGCAGCTCAACGGAGTCACGTTCCTGTGTCTTTACAACACTTGCGCACTTGACATGCGTACATTTCTCGGTGGATGTCCGCGTGTGAAAATCATCCGTCTCGTAACTCGATTATGAAAACGTAACAAGCTTTTACAACAAAATCAGTACAATAGCACGGGCGTAGGACCTCAAGTTACCCGTCTCTGCAGCAAGAGTAACCTTGGTAAGGCTAGACGTGGCAGTACTGAAAGGTAAGTGAGATGAAAGGGTAGATGAAAGGTGTGGTTAACCACAGTAAAGGACACTCCACCAGGGACAGTAACCAGGGAATGGAGAGCACTTAGCTCTCATCAGACAAACCACTGTTGGAACACAGACACTTCCAAAGTAAATCATCTGCCTGTTGAAACGATTGTCTTCTGGACTGATCGACTCTTATAATAGCGAACATGGCTCCCCCCTTTTTTAGGTAAAATTATTACTATTTTCAAAAGTCTATATTACATTTAATCTTGGTCTTATATCTTCAAACTGATTTTTGAAAAATACAGCTGCTCCTCCACTTCAAAATCACCCTGCAATGGCGCAGGCTCATTTTTTTTTTTTGCACATCTCCTAAACATGTTATTGTGATTTTCTGGCAACCAATGCAGGTTTTAGCGAGTTATCTCTCTGATATTCTACCTCTACTGGATATTTCACATGCAGCAGAGAGTGACGGGAGGCATGGAGAGAGAAACCGAGGGTGACACGCAAGAAATTTCCTCGTCTGTCTTAGACCACTGAGCCACCACACGCCGCCTGAAGCCATTTTTAAATCTGATACTCTTTGCTATTGTCCATCTGTGGTCTTATTTCCCTGTTGTCCAGCCACAGGGGCTGCTTTTTTTGTCACTGTGTAGAGGAAAGAGAGAAAGAGCTTGTCAGCTTTCATAGATCGCCACACTATTATCATCAATTTCTATAAATCATAAATGCCTTTTTGATGTTTCCCGGTCCATCAGATGTCTTACGTTATTTGTTAATATAGAATAGGATAGTGGCAAAGTGGCAGACACCATGATTGAGTGGTCAAGCTTTAGTTGAAGTATCTCAGACTGCACCTCGTCTAATGGCCGCCACATCTTGGCAACAAAACCATCTAACAAGATTCCCTTTTCAAAAGTCTCTCAATCTCTTTTCCACAACAGGTCTCAGGGATGAATTAGCTTCCCTTGACATGTTAATGGTGTTGAGTCTGGGTCTTGTTTGCTCGACTGACAGGTGTCTCAGCCCACCTCGGCTCCACTCGGCCTAACTACCCTTCGACTAAATTGGATTTTGTGGCTCCGGTGACTTCCAAAACGGCTGCGAGCAATGAAGTGAAACCGAAGCCTTCAAAATGTCCCTTTGGAAGGCAACGAGTGACATTGCGCTGCTACATTCAGGATTTTCTCCCAGTCTGTGGTTTCATTCTTTCCGTCTTCCCGTCTCTGTGCCCCCCTCTGCCTCCACAGAGCCCCAGCTGAAGGGGATCGTGACGAAGCTGTACAGTCGACAAGGTTTCCACCTGCAGCTGCAGGCGGATGGAACCATTGATGGAACGAAGGAGGAAGACAATGGTTACAGTAAGTTTCCCTCCAATATTTTGTTCTCCTCATTTTTCGTACACTCACTGCCATAATGTGCTGTTGGTCAGGGGGAACATTAAAGTCACTACTGTCTGCATTAGCTGTATATAAACTTATAGAGTATCAACAGTATCAAAATAATGGCTTGAACGTCAAATTCACGTGCTTTTAATGAGTTTAAATGGACAGTTCAATAAAAAAACATATTTTTCCTCTTACCTGTAGTGCTATTCATACATTCAGATTGTTTTGGTGTAAGTTGCCAGGTTTTGGAGATGTTCCTCACGAAAAGAATGGAACTAGATCGGCTTGTGGTGCTCAAAGTGTCAAAATACATTCAAATGCATTTACTCAAGATAATCCACAGACACCTGCTTTGAGCAGTTTCATGTCGGGCCTGATGTACAGTTCACGGGGTTTAATCATTAATGTTATCCTCCTCAGTTGTGCTGTAGCGTCAGCTAGCTTTGTTAGCTAGCCTCTCATCCATGAGTAGATGGATCAACATGGGTCATGATTTCTGGAAAGAGCCATTGCTGTTAAACTTTCTCCCCCTCATGTATTTTTTTGGGAGCTTTGAGCACAACAAGCCAAGTACCATCTAGTGTAATTAAATTCGAGAGAAGGCAGACACCTCTCAGGCCGCCATCTCCAAAACTCAGCAACTCACATCACAACAATCTGGATGGATGAACAGCACTACAGTTAAGAGGACAATTATGTATTTTTTTTTGTTCAGTGAGTGTTTCTTTAAGAGAGACACTCTCACTCAGATGAGATTACAAATGGTGAATTTACCATCTGAATTGTTGAATTTTAGAGTTTTAACTTCCACTCCTGTGGACAAACAGTATTGGTTCATTGTACTGAGGAAATGCAACATTTCTTTCTCTGCCAGCGCATTTTAATTGCTGCAGTACACAATATCTGTTTTTTTTATGTAATCTAATCATTAGTCGTCCTATGGCAGCCTGAACACAAATGATGATTGGCTTTTTACTCCCCTACACGCTTGCCTCTGTGGGGGGAGCCGGTTGTGTCGTATACTATGTATTGATGCATCCCTATCGCTGCCATTACACCCACCTACTCTTTGTTTTCCAATAGCCAGAATAAAGAGGAGATCAATGGAAGAGTAACAGCACAGCCACAATGGAAATAGATCGCCTTAGAATAAGACAGCGCTATGAACACGACATGCTTTAAAAGTATAGAACAATAGAGGTTAATGACCTTTGTGAACTCCACTTTGCCCCAATAAAGAAAAAAACAATACAGCTGAGGACAATGCACGGCACACCGAAACAGCTCCGATGTAAAACTTGCTGCGTAATCCCGACACTAAACGGATGTAAACACTTCTGGAGAGTCTGAATTAGCACCCCTGCATTCAATTACTCCCTCGGCGGAGATGGTGTGTGTATCTTGCGTATAAATAGCAGCTCTGTGCAAGTGGGATGTTGTCAAAGCAAAACAACTTAACTACTACACAGAGCAAACTAGCGTACGTGCAGGAGTAGAAACTAAAATAATGACATAACGCCTTTTACACACACATACACACACACACACACGCACGATATTATACTTCTCACACAGACCAGCCCGCCCCATCATGGCTGCACGGACTCACTTTTCTTATGACTTGCATAACAACTGGCCCGCACTGGCACCGGAATAGTTTTTTGAAGAGAAAATTAAAGAGTGTATCTGAATAGGAAAAAGGAGAAAAGAGTGAAGCTCTTTTGCACTGCTCCAAAAATAGCGCTGTTAGGCGCTGGGTGCGCTTGTCTCCATGGCGACGGAGAGCGCAGTCCTCTTGGAGCTACTGGTGTCTTGTGATGGTGGGAGAGGACCTACTCAAATGCGCACGCACACACACACACACACTCACAGAAAACAAGAATTTGATCTTTGCACTGTACTGTTGCTGAGAGGACAGACTTGGCTGCGTGCCTGTGGTAATAAAGACGTTTGATATTTCTGTGACATTTTCATTAGGAAAGCAAACAAAGTCAGAAATAAACAAATCACAAGTTTCATAAATCCCAATGATTTATTTCCCATTTTACACAGTATCAAATGTTTTCTTGTGTTGCATCACGACTGAGCAAACCCACTGAGTCCCCGGAGGAAAAAAAGACAGCACTATAAGGCAACTATGTATTCTTTATTTGGCAGAAGGAACGTACAGTTGCAGTGTTCAAAACGCAGTCTATTCTCAGTCTTGTCCCCCATGTATTTCTTTTATACCTTTTCTTTGTAAACACACGTGAAAGTTCAGAATCTGCAGATTTGGTAAAATGTTTAATTTCCCAATTTACTGTCAGCAAGGCTGGAGATAATGTTGATCCCAGAAATCGGCAAGTTGTCTGATGTGTAAATCACATAAAACCATTTAAAAATGTAGGTTTAATGAGTCAACCTGGGGAAAAAATGTTTTAAATGTCCTTTTCCGTCAGTAAATGAAGTAGTAGTAGTATCAAAAGAGTTTTACATTATTTACCTGATTTAAGCCTTACACTTTTCTTAAAGTAACTCATTTATCTCACACACAGATCCACAGCACTTGAGCAGTAATCAGTGCACAGAAGTGTTGTGTAACGTCGTCACAACGGGTTATTTTATAGCTCCCGACGCTATGTCGTGCTGTCATATTTAGGCTGCCCTTATTGCAGTCGTGCTGCTCCCAGAATCAGCAACGGATAGAATAAATGTTTTAGATATCACAGGCGATAGCTCGGCACCTTCAGGTTTGTTGTCCCACTGAATCGGTCATGACTCCGAGTTGGCCTGCAAGCAATCGTGAAAAATGTCCATCAGGCCTCGTCGCCCTTCACAGTCCACCTGGCTCTCTGCGCTGGGAAAGGTCTGTGAGTGGGTGGTGGCCCTGTCAGCCTCTTCACTGTGCTCAGGTGTTTCTAGGAGGCAGGAAGTAATTGAGTTTCCCCTCTTGAAAGTCTCCATCAGTGCACAGCCTGGTAATCCTCCTGAAATGAAGTGGACTGCAGATGTGTGCGTCAGTGGTGGGAGTACGAAGGGAGAGCGGCGGAGAGCGAGAAGGGGGCAATTATAAAGACAAGAACCGCTCACGGAGCAAGATGTTTCAGGGGAGGAAGAAACCAAATCATCAAATCTGAAAATTTGACACACACACACACACACACACACGAAAAAAAAGCACACAAATTAGATTTACATAGGTCCCAAATTTCTTTGTTGAATTCATACCTGAAGCAGTCTGCAAATCTTATCGGTTCTGACTGAGTTTTGAGGAGAGATTTTGTTATGAAAGCACTGCCTCGCTCGCTCTCAATGCAACACAGCCAAGACGGATCAATCTGAACAATGGTGCTTGGGAAAAAGTTTGCTGATAGTGCCATCTGCAACCTGTAAAAATCATTTTTTTTAGCAAGTTTTTTCCAGCGCCTCCGCACTGCAGTATCAAAGAATGCTCCAACAGACACTTGTTCAAATGAATATCAACTACCTAAACAAAAGAATTACGTGTTCTTTCCTCGTTCCTCCTCTCTGGGAGGAAATTGTGTTAAAATGAAATGACTGAGTGTAGTTTATGTTGGGTGTGAGAGAGGATGCTGCCGCCCATAATCAAGCCAATATAAGATTATCATTGTTCCTCAGTCTTTGGTTGAGAGTCAGCACAAGCAAGCAGATCTATCACTGATTTGTTCTAATAAAATGTGCTCCATTGGTAACAGTAACAATAAAAAAAAGACAGATATTGATGTTCTAAACAGCAGGTCTTATCTGTTTGAAATATTTACTTTAGTGGCAGCATCTGCTATCCAGGAAAAAAGCTGCCAAAGCAGGCATCACTGAAGATGCACCAATTTGTCATTTTGTCAAACTTCAAAACAGCAAGTGGTGCGTCTTTCCCCGGGGAGCCATCTTGTGACTGCTGTACCATTATAGGCCTGTCACAATATGGGTTTCAGAAGTGCTGCAATTTTGAAGTTAGCTAGCAAAGTGACTCAAACGTGCTGTACCTGAGAATATAAGATTTAAGATGCACAGAGGACCCCTCCACCATCAGTATGAAGAAGTCAGTTTAAAAAAAAGAATAAAATAAAAACTGCTCAAGCTTAAAATTTCTTCTTGTTACATAGTATTATACAACACACTCGACTAATGCGCTATAGATCTGCGATGCCTGTTATGGAAACGTTGCTCCGGATCAACCGGGTCATCATCCGTGTGGGTGATTCTGAAAAGGCTTCCAATTAGACTCATGGGACGCGTCCACAATCCTGACATCTGTTAGCTGGTACACTTGACATACTCTGACTCTGATTATTTCAAAACGTGTCACTGGGGACATTAAGAGTACACTGAAGACAACCTTCTATGTGTTATTGAAGAAACAAAAGAAACAGAAGCAGAGACATACTGAGAGAGAGAGAGAGGGGATAGAGAAGCAGAGGCAGCGAGTTAGGAAGGCTGAGAACCACAGAGCGAGTGATCCCAGGACTTCTATGCTTTTCCACTGAAGCGAGAATGTGCTGCCACCAGCCGTTTACTCTACCAAGTAAATACATTATGCATTCATACTGCCGTTGTTTACAATGAGAGCCCAGCGAGGAGGAGGTCTGCGGTGTTAAAGTGATAGGGGCAGATGAAATAGCCCATCAGAAAGCGTCTATAGTGCACTTAAAGGAATCTGCAGATAGGGATCTACTAAGTGGTTGACGAGAGGAACTGTAGTTAGGGCATCCTCTGACTCACAGCTCAACTGAGGGGAGAATCAAGTTTAATTTCTCCTCTCACATGCGTGTCTGTATCCCAACATGACATTGTGCAGTCCGAATAATCGAGAGCAGAACTTGTAATGAATATTATGATTATATTCTCCTGTGGACATTATTGGTCCAATCAAAAGGGTAAAAAAAAAAAAATAAATTAAAAAAAACAAAGGAGTGATGGTGGCATCACTGTTTGGGAGTACGTCCAGCAACAGTCAGAACAAAAGGCGAGAAAGTATCTTTTTCTGGGATAGAAGCACGACTACAGATTTTCAGGTGGATGTTCATGTGCTTCCCTCTATTCAGCCCGTGGGTTCCCTGCCAGCACCTTATGAAAAACACACACACACACACACACACAGCTGGTCAATGGGGTTCACCTGTGTGTGTGTGTGTGTGTGTGTGTGTGTGTGTGTGTGTGTGTGTGTGTGTGTGTGTGTGTGTGTGTGTATTTGAGTCCATGCACAGAGGTGTGTGAGTGCTCTCTTCCTGCACTCATATGTAACGCCGGAGATGACGGGATAAAGAGAGCATATGGCTACGCAATTATTTTTTTACATTTGGTTTCTGTCCGCCTCAACGAATTTTACACAGTGTGTTTGCGATACTAAGAAATAACAATGCACAGCCTATGATTTCACTTTATGTGTGTGAATACAACAATATTGTGAGCTCCTTCCTTTGTTTCTGCCTCGTTTCTGGGTTTTTGTTCACTTGCTTTATGAACCACTCTCGGGAGAGAGCGGCTGAGTCCCTGAGCTTATGTTGTACCTTTTTTTTTTTGGTAGCTTGGTTTTGATAACTCACTCTTCCATCCAGACAGAGATGGGGGACACTAATAACTGTTTTAACCCCTTAATAGTGAATTATAAGCAGGAAACCTGGCAGCGCTCGCTACACTTTGAGCTTCTCTCACTGACATTTGTCCACTTTCTGGCTTGTCCTGTGACAGTTATTGGCTCACTAAAGAACTGTACATACTCATTTATTAACCTTCTATTTCACCACAAGCTGCCCTGTCCTGAACACACAAACATTTCAATTCAAGTGTCAAAGCCAGTCATAAGTACACATAGAATGTAAACATATAAGTGTATATTTTCAAATGTTTTTATTTATTTGCATAAGTGTATCAAATGGAGATGAAAGTGCATGCCGTGCTCATTCTATGTGTCTGTTGTTCATCTCTTTCCAGCCATATTCAACCTTATTCCAGTGGGGCTGCGAGTGGTGGCCATCCAGGGGGTGCAGACCAAACTCTATCTGGCTATGAACTGTGAGGGCTTTTTGTACACATCAGTAAGTGTCTTACTTAATATACGTGTGAGTGTTTGTGTGCATGTGTGTTACTCCTAGTGGCATACTTTCTAGTCAAGCTTAGGGATACATGATGTTGGATTTTGCAGACATGCATTTGCAAATTCTTTTTTCCTCAGCTAATTGCAGCCAACATTAGGTCTCTCCTGTAGTGGGAATAACATATTGCTTTGCCTACTCTTATTGTAATGGCTCCTTAGCAGATGCGGACATACAGCGCTTCGGACAAAATAAGAGAACTACTGAGTCAACAGTTCACACACACACACACATGATTAAAGCATCATCTTATCAGCCTGTAATATCGGCGGAGCTTTTCATTTCAGGGCGATGCAATATTTCATTTTAAAGCTTTTATCGGCTGATCCCGACAATGATGTTGTCATGCATCCCTCGTCCAGCTGTGTGCAGAGAATGTGAGGTCCTTGGCAGACATCTGATTTACTATGGTGACATGTGTGATTGCAAGAAACTCAACAAAAAACATAAGCGAGATCATAGATACTAAAAATGTAACAACACATATTTAAGTGGGTTTTAGCAGAGATTTCTCTTTTATTTCTTTATATTTACTGCAATGAGTAACTCGCTCTCACTGTGCTCACCAAGGCACAACATTACCTTTACCCTGATGGAAGAGCAGCATCATCTTCTGATATAATAGTGTCAATAAAAAAGTTCAAGGATTGTGTAAGCAGGCGGAGCAGTGACATATCCAAACGTGGCAGCTGGCTCTTCATCTTTGATTAAATGTGCAATGTTATGAATAATTCAGTTGCAGGCCGAATGATGTCCCTGTTAGTCTTCCTCCCAAATGCCACCATCTCATTGTGTGGCAGGCGTCAGTGAGGAGACTGACAGGCTGGTTGGATGTGCACCCAGAGGGCGTGCAGCAGACACACACATTCACTGTTAACAGACAACCCTCATAGTCAAATTAGTAAAGATTGTTCAGTATGGTAAAGGTCTCGGCAGACAGACACAATGGTGATTGATCGAAACAAGGTCAGAAGGAGCGAAAGAAACCTAATGATCTTGTAGCTTTTTATTCTGCAGCTGCCACTGACAAATTATTTAGCGCGTAGTTCGGGCGGTAATGTGATGACGGAAGAAGGAAAAACTCGCCTCCCACTGATTTCATTCTCTCTTACACACAAACACACAAATGCATTAATAAACAGGATTAATGTGAGAGGTCTCACCAAGCATTAGTTCAGTCAGAGACACTTACGTCAAAGAAACGCAAGTAGTTATTCAGTTAGATCTATTTAAAAGGGAGCTCTTAAGCAATCCGAGAAGGAACGAGGACACTGGTCTGAGGACTAATCCACCTAGAAACACACAAACATGTACATTCGATTTGGTAAAGACAACGGAAAAGGTTCAACACATACTCAATTTTAGACTGAGATGCTGGAGATGGCTACAACAGCAAGCAGCAATATATCATTAACAGCAGAAAAACAGCAAGACCTGTCACAGGATGTCACTGCCAACCTGTACACCTGTATAAATATGAATGTATCATTACAGGAAGCTGGTAGCCCATGAGCTGAGGTATGCACCACTGACAGGGAGGCATAATGAACCTGCTGTCAATAGAAATATATTTACCAACTCAATTTTATTTTGCAGTCAGCAGTCATGTTTAGAAATAGAGATCTTATCCGTCGTAGTATTTGTAAGACCAAAAGAATGACAGCATAATCACTGTAGCGACTATGGCGGGTGATTGTTTGGTCTGCCTGTAATTACATTTTTAATGAGCACTAGCATTTGTTTGACAACATATCCATGGGGGTTGCCCCAGCTAAGCATTCCTGAGGGGGAATATGCAGGAATAATTGAAATAAAACATACTCCTTCAACCTTCCCACAGTACACACACGCGCGCGCTGTATTTAACACGGCTCCCCAGCAGTCCACAGCTCCCAGTGAGTGATTTTAACGATATGAGCTTGGCTGTCAGTAATTAAGCATATGCAGCAAGCTGTAGGATTAATTTAATAAATATGGATCCTGCTGGCAAAGGGCTCTACGAGCAAAGAGAGGCAGCAGAAATATTGGCCTACCGCTTAACTGCCTTTTGTTGCTATAGTTTCTAGAAACAATTTGATTTTAAGCCGCTTACACTTCCTTTATATTAGCATAATATTCTTGATACGTTTCAGTTTTTCTTCTGTCTGTTGTTCTTCACTGAAACAGCTCTCCTCAAAGTCTTCAATGACATCGTAATTAGGGTTGCAGCTAACGACAGCGGAGGCACGTCTGCTCTCATTGGCTGTAGCTCATTGCATGGCTCCCCGACACAACCAGATTATTCGCCCGCTTGATCTTTCGGTTGTCCGCGAGGCATCAGTGACCTCTCTGATTGCTCTTTGAATAGTTCACAAGTGGGGAATGTTGCTCACAGCAGCAAGTGCTAATCCTCTGATCTGGGGCTTTTTTTTGGGGGGGGGGATCTCGAAAACTGTTGCCAAGTGGAGAATCAGGGCTACAATCCTGTAGTTTGAACTCTGCATTAGGCAGTGTTTGGGTATGACTGGGCAAAACCAAGTGCTTCTTGTGACAGTTTTTCAAGTTGTTGTTGCAACTCTGTCTTGTGGTGTCCCCCAAGGCTATGACCTGGATCCTATTTTGTTTGCCTTTTCCATGCCTTATACTTGGCATGATTTCGATAGTATTATCACTGCTATTCATTTATATTGTAAATACATTTTTCCTCATTGTATGTCAGGATGAGCTGGGCTATATCAACAGTTTTAGTGATCCAGATTAGAGCTACTACTGGCACCAATCCTGATTTCTTTAAACCGTGTCCCCCAGTTCAAGGTCCATGTGATTCCATGTTGAGCTTTCTATTGATCAGACATCTAGTTACATTACTGACCTGCATTACTAGACGGTCCCTGAGGTTCTGACTGAAGTTTGTTTTACCTTGCTTAAAACTAAAGGAGTTTCTGCTTTTAAGGGTGTGCCTTCTAAAATTAAAAATTAGCTCAAGGTGGACCAATTTAGATTGCCTCCATTTAGTTTTATATTTTGATATGGTGTCTCTCATATTTCATGTTTCTGCATTGATCTTTAAAGCTTTTTTCTATGACATCTGTCCTAGAAAGATAAGACACACTGTGTAGTACAAGATAGAAAAGACTTTATATCATTGCTCTGCAGAGAATAAAGGCAGATTTTTACTCATAAAACATTTTGGTTTCTTATATTATTCACAAATTCAAAGATAGGAATCTGGATTCATAAAAGAACTAGAATCAGTAAGCAGACAGAGCATTTGAACCACAATCAATAAAACCTAAAGAATACTAAATTCCTCTGGCACACACTGAATTTGCATGTTCCTCTGCTTTTTTATGGTAAAATATGAATAATTTGAGTCATATGGTGCAGAGCATAAAAGCCGCAGTCTAAAGAGAATACTGTTGGTTGCACAGAGTATATGCTGTTTAAAATAGCAGCCCTCATGTGAAATACAGTACATCTTGTAGGTGTGTTAAATTGGAAGAATGCAGTTGGGGGGATGGGATGTGGAGCTCACCGTTTCAGCTAAATTAGAGTGGGAATTGAATTGAATTGAATGTGTAGCTGGGTGCCTAATAGTGCCTGTCTCGCAGGGATTGCTGCTATGGTAAAGTGCTGCCTTGAAGCCACGCGTTAAACCAGCCAATAGCAGGTCAGCATCGGAGGGAGATTCCCAATGAACAGCGGAGGGACAACAGATGACGCCGTTTTGTGTGGGGGGGGATGAGGCGCTGCTTCTGCAACTCCCGTTATCCTACATACATGTGGCTGCATACATGCATGCATGAATGACAATGTGAGTGAATGATAAGTGATTGTTTGTGAATATAATAAATAGGATTCTTGTGATTTACATGTATATGGAATTTACATTTTTGACACAAATTGTAATGCATACTAAATTATAGATTTGCATATATGTTTAGATTTAGTCTGATGTTACATACGGTATTTCCTTTGGTAGCATTCCTTTTAGTGGCTTTTAGAGTGTAGACTCACATATGCATCTGCTGTATGTGCAGCCGTTTGTACATAACTGCGTTCTGTACCTATAAGAGCACACACCAAGGACGAGAGAGAGTGAGAGTAAAATGAGTAGTGAGAGAGGGAGTTCACATGTGTGGGTGAAACAGAATGCACCAGTGGAAATATATTCATCCATCAGCGTCAATGTGTGGGAGAGGAAGAACCAATTAATATGTATTTTACTTTACTATTCTCTCTTGAGCTGCGTGCCCCTCTTCTTTTGCAAAAGTAATGTGAGCGGGAAAAAAAAAAAAAAAGTGTTGTCATCATAATCTAAAGCAAGCTGCAAAAACATAGTTACCAGCAAAAAACCCTCTCATGCATCCGTAGCAATGCAGTGAATATTTAGTGAACCTGAGGGAAAAAACACATTTAAGCTATTTTCTTGGTATGTTTACAGATGTGTGGTTATAAATTTAGATTGCGGGCTACGTGGAGTCTACATAACTCACGAGGTGCCTTTGAAGCGGTGTTATTAATTTCCTGGTGGGTCATATTTGAATAAGTGTGAGTCACCGAGGCTCCAGTTGAATCTCGTCTAGACTGCGCTGTGCGAGTTTGTGTAAAATGGAGAGTTCAGTGCTCCTGGGGTGGAGCCATTTATCAGGTTAGCATTGAGGTTTACAGCCTCCTTTTTTTACCGAAATCGCTGGGCCGGCTGAATCCCTGCGGCGGTCGTACATCCTGTGAAAGAAAGAGTTCCTGCATTTGACATGAAACCCATTACATTCATGTAATGTAAAGCACTCAGGATATGCATATTAAGTGGCAGCTGTGTGAATAATGCACAGAAGAAGGCAAAAGAATGATGACGATGATAAGGAAAAAACAAAAAAACAAAACAGAAAAGGCTGCTAGATGAATGTGGCATCTGCATTACACTCTCACTCAAGTCACTTCAAGTATTTTCCTCCCATCGTTAGTCTAGATTTAAAGCTATTACAAGGAACTGTCATTTTTTTGTGGGATGTCTTTGAGGATTAGTGTCGCACCGTACCACCAGCCTAAGAGGGGCTTCTTTCCTCTGAGTCTTTTCAGCAAGACTCCTCAATTCATCCTCAGCACTCCGAAAAAATGAATTTATTCAATTAGGTGTCCATCTCAGATAAGTTGGAATTGAACCCAGTGAGTTATTGAGAATACCTATTCTAGTTATACATAACAAGCCAGTCTTCTTGCTGATGCTCTCCTTTGCTTCTATGTATATCATAGAGATGGATCAGTATTAAATTGAGACTGTCTCATAACCAGTTAAAAGTTCCTTTCAGCAGCTTTAAGTATAAATTCAGGCAAAAGAATGCTTTAAGAGTCCCTGAAACCTTGAATAAGGGATGCAGAAGTTGTGTAAAAGCATATTTCATCCTTTAGACTGTTGCAATAAAGTCATATTTGTAGGTATGTATAACTATAAATGGAAATTAGAGACAGAAAACAGCTGTAAGTCACTGTACATGTACATTATGGACTTGTATTTTTAGTACGCTCCTGTTAGATATGTAGTTGGCTCACACCCATGCCTTTTCAACCATTCAGCCTGCACAATGCCTTTGGTAAATAACCACTGCTATACGGTTTCACTCCATTGAGCCGTGTCATTAACTAGTTTGTGTTGTGTGTGTGTGCGATTTGGCCTGAGTGTGTACCCTGTGTGGGTGTGTCTGTTTGCGTTTCATATTTGCAAGGGTCTTTTCCACCAGCTTAAATCTCTCCAATTTATTCCCAGACAAATGAACCTGGTGAGTGTACTTTATCTTTAGCTAAAGAAAAAAGGTGCCTTTTAATCCACTTCCACTCCACTGAAAAAGACTGGGACATTGAAAAGCCGGCTTTAGGACGATTTGTCTTCACTGCCCAGCCATTCTATTAGCCTTTGTGTGCCTCACAAGCACTGATGTGGCTACAAAGACACCACCACAGCACTCAGCCATGATTTCAGTGGCATAATTGGTGTCATCTTAGTTTCAATATGGCAGCTGAATACACATGGGGCAGTGCGCAGCATTGATTTGGCTTGTCTGGTGCAAAATCTGGCCAACGTCTTTACAGAGGAGATCAGATCCATTATGCCAGTATTTCTCCTCCCGCTGACTGGATCAGGAAAACACCATTCGGCTGTAATTACTCCCCCCCAAGCCGACAGAATGCTGTTTGAGAGTGCATCATAATTGATCCTGTTTTCTTGACATGACCGCCTTGCTAATGGATTATTCATTTCAGTTACCCTTACGACTGCTGAATAGTGTAATTGTATGATAGAGCACAAGGGGTTTTCCCGGATTGGTCAGTGTGTGCCTGCTCCGTGTGTTTTTACGATGATGGATATGAGAAATTGGCACCCTTTAGTATGTTACGCAACACTTGCGTTTGCTTTTAAATGTCTCCCTCGTATAGGCAGTTATTGGATCGTAAAAACCTCGAGGAACGCTGCCATGAAGCTGGGATTCCCCCTCGCTGTAAAATATGAGTGTTCTCTGCCGCTGCCTGCCCGTTGCCCATGACATCAAATTGGCTTCATATAGACGGACGATTGTAAATGAATATGGGTTTAAGACATTTCTGTATGCAAGAACGGATATTATTGTGAGATCGAAGATGTTTTTCACGAGACAGTTCAGCCATGTTTACATGTCAAGTTGTTAAAGTGAACAACGCCGCACTGAAGTGAGATTTGCATGCCAGTAACTACAGACCTTTCTAGAAGGGAGAAGATGATGAGGGAAAGGTTTCTGAGGCAAATCTTTCGTGCTTCTAAAACCCCATCATTCTGGACGAATAACCCACCAATGCCTCCTAACATCTGGCTTTTGTCTTTAGTGTGAAAGGGGACAATTACCACTTATCCCCAGGTCCAGTGACTTTGCAGTAGTAATGGCAGTTATTGGCTTCCTGGGTGGACATGTCATTTTTTCCAATTTTTTGCCGTGTTGCTATGAAGTGTGCTGAAGTACCAGGCGTTTGTTTTCCGTCTGTCTTTGCTCAGTCAGTGTCGATGTGACAACCTCGTATCCTGCACATGAATACCAACAAACCCTGAGAATAATATGTATGTATTAATATAATGTAAACGGACGGGACAAGGTGAAGCTGTCACAGTTAAAATGAGGTGAAAAAATGTAGTTGGTATAGAGCATGAATAGAAGATCCTAAAGCTTTCACTCTTCTATTCTTTCTTTAGATCTTAGATCTGACAGCATCGGTCTATAAACTATATAAACTTAAAACTTTTCCCCCCACACAGAGGCTGCAGAAAACATAGAATGAAGTGTGTGTATTCCACTTCTGTAAAATGTGAAGAAAATATCTCACAGGGCTCCCAACAACACAACTATTAAACTCATGTTCTCATATCTGTGACAGACTGATACACCAGGGGCACGTATGCAGCTTATATAAAGATCCTAACAACACTCAGTACACTAAGACAGCGCTGTAATACTCGCCTGGATATTGTGTAAGTGAGGCTGGCAGCTGTGCATCATTTGGACAAGGACTTGTCATAGTTGCATATTTCAAGGAAAAGCATGTAGTGTAATAGGATCATTAAATGTCCATTTAGACAGACCACCATAGAGACATGGGGGGAGGGACATGACATGACTGATATTATTTCAGTGCAGATAGCGTCCTGCTCTTTATTTCTAAAGTGATTTCCCCCTCGCTCCATCTGGCTCTGGAGTCAGTGATTAAAGTGATTTTTTTCACGGAGAGATTGGTTTCAGTGAACAATAGATACGCGACTGGACGTTACTGGAGTCCAGTCAAAAGAAAACTGAGTGTTTCTGTCCATCACAGCCCTGCTATAATAGAAATGGGGATCCCCTGCCATTTTGGCCCCTCCTTGCATCAGTCTGAGCGAAGGCTGCTGTCCACAGACCCTCTCCAACACAGCAGCGCCGGCCAGCAGCCTGTCCTCCATCTTGGCCCTCAACGCGCTGTATCTCTCTGTATGTGTCTGTTTATCAATAGACTCTTATTCTTCTCCAGGGCGGGTGGAACCAGCCAAGTCCACATAAGCTCATTATTAGAGGTAGAACAGAACTCCTGGCTCGAGAGCTGAGCAGCCCGTTGTTTAGCTTTCAATTGCTGCTCGTGCATAACTGAGATGGATGCTGCCAAAGCCTTTCTGAGACTGCTGCGGCTGCTAATCAGAGTCGGGCAGGAAGAAAGACAAAAGACAGTGTAGCACGGAGGGTGGTGAACAGTCAATGTATTAACAACGAGGGTTAAGAAAGTAACACAAGACAAAACATCTGATGTACTGCTTATAATTACATAGAGAGGATAGGAGGTGGAAAATCTAAGATACCTTTCGCAGTCAAAAGCCTCAACATAATACCGAACACCATTTACACTCCTCGTTCCTTACATTTCATAGCAACCGTGTCACAATACCTGAATATTAAAACTGTGATACAACACTGGTATAAAAAACGATACACTATCTCTTTAGATACCACAGCAGAAAGGGAAAATGTCCTACACACACAAAATAGGTTAATTGCTTTCTTTTTTAAATTAACAATCCAACAACAGATTGCTGGCACAGAAAAAGTTACCACATACCAACATATTTGTAAAAATGTTAATATCTGTGCAGTCTTAGGTCTGAAAATGTTGTTGTAGATCCTCCTATACAGCTTTGAGACTTTATATACTATCCAATTATTATTGTTTAAAAAAAA
>OMLP01010901.1:0-14894 GCA_900302685.1 Spondyliosoma cantharus | reverse complement strand
TCAAAAACAGCTTCTTCCACTTAAGGCTGGTTGCTAAAATAAAGCCTTATCTTCCTCGTGGTGACTTAGAAAGAGTCATTCATGCTCTGATCACGACCAGGCTGGACTACTGTAACTCTCTCTACATCGGCCTCAATGAATCTTCCCTTCGCCGGCTGCAGTTGGTCCAAAATGGTGCCGCTCGGCTTTTAACTGGGACCAAAAAACGGGAACATATTACCCCGGTCTTGGCATCGCTCCACTGGCTTCCTGTCCGCTTTAGAGTTGTTTTTAAGGTTCTACTTCTTGTTTTTAAAGTTTTACATGGGTTGGCCCCCCATTATCTAGTTGAACTTATTCAAGTCCACAAACCTGCGAGAGAGCTGAGGTCGTCCAGTCAAATGGTCCTGGAAGTTCCCAGATCCAGACTTCGGACCAAAGGTGACCGAGCCTTTTCAGTGGCAGCCCCTAAACTTTGGAACAGCCTGCCACTGGACATTAGGGCTGCTCAGTCTGCTGAGTCTTTTAAGTCACGTTTAAAGACGCACCTCTACTCGGTGGCTTTCAGTTCTGGTGGGCGCTGACATCCTGGCTGCTTTTACTTTGTGCATATATATTGTTTTATATATTGTTTTTGTTTTGTTTTGTTTTTTCATGGTTTGTTCATGTGTGCCTTGTAAAGCACTTTGGTCAACCTTGGTTGTTTTTAAATGTGCTATAGAAATAAAATTGACCTTGACCTTGACCTATACATCCAGTTTGAGTAACTTATTAGATATCTATCTGTACGTAATTAAATGCACAACATTGCAATATGATTGGTACAGCAAATGTTTCTTCACAATGATGGGAGTAATTATGGTTTCAGTTAAAATAGCTGCGCTTTGCACAGGAAACAAAATGGCGGCTCCGAAGTGAAGGTCCTGGGAGTAACCCACCAGTCTATCCCTCGTCCTTTGCTCACTGGTACTTACATACTTGCTTATGTAACTTAAATTACATAATCATGGCAACTCATTCTAACTTAAACCATGATATTTTCCTAAACCAAACCAAGTAGTAATTTCTGTGCCTAAACGTAACCATTAATGTGCCTAAACCAACCATTTCTCTGCCTAAACTTAACCAAGACTCAACCGAACATCACGTCAGCTGTGGCCGGGATCAAAGAACTCAACAGCTATTAAGGGTATATTTTCACTTGCAAGCAGCAGTTGAAGTCGAGGTGACTGAACTTAGAAGCCCAGCTGTGCACTAAGCGTGTTTTCTTTTCTTTCAAATGGCTCGGGGATGGTTGATGATTTGACTTGTGGAATGTGGACATTTTGCGTATTAACTACTTGAGTGGAGTTCTTGCCACAGGGGCTCATCACTCTGATTCTTAAGGGGTATGAGCTTGAAAAAAAAAAAGAAGCACAGATTCCATGAATTGCTGCAGTGCTCCCATGTCGAGTCTTTGTTTGTGTCTGGTGTGAAAGTTTGCGAACCACTGATCTAAACAACACGGCTGCTGCTGGTTGTCAGGAGACATGAAAGGAGGGAAAATGGAGCCACGCCAAAGAGCAGCATGCCGGCAGGGATCCTGAGCTTCCACCATGGGATACCTCAGTTCTCCTCCAGCCTCAGCTGATGTAACCATCTCCAGCGTGTGAGCCGTCTGTACCTCAACTTACCTCGCTGTGTGCTCGCTGACCTGGTTTTCTGCGCTACAAATCACACTGGGAGAAAATCTACAGCCTGTCTCTCCCTGTTCGAGGACAGGAAAGAAGACAATCCGGAAGAGGTGGTCGTGCAGGCTCTGCAGTTATTTATTATTGCTATCATTTATTAAAAGCCTGGCTCTTTCTTTTTGGTGTAGCCTACAGACTATTTTTTCGACCACAGGCGAGTAATTAAAGCTTCTCCCATAGCAGAAAGATCACAAGTGTGAACCTAACAGCACCAAATTCTCCCTGCAAAATGATATCCACCAGGAATCCCTCCTTTTTATATATTTTCTTTTTATTTTGGAGGTTTCTAAGGGGTCAGCTAATGATCTAAATAGTAAAAATCTGAGATTCAAGTCCCAGTCAAGCTGTACCACATGCACAAAAGAGTATTCATGAATGATAATAAGCCAGACACTGCTGTTAGTGGTGTAATTAGCAAAGATGCAGCAAGATCCTGACCCTGACTGACCAGGTATGTGTCCAGAGTACTTTTTGAAAGGATTTTACCTCCTTTTGTTTGTGTGTGAGAAGAGCATGTGATGTTCCTCCGCAGGCCAGCGGGGGAACAGCCTGGAGGCACGCATGAGTAATGAGATGAATGTCCAGTCAACTGTCTCGGCTCCTCTCTTCCTCTGTAATTACCTATGCTGTGGTGGGCTCATCATTTCTACGTCTTAGTGTGTGTCTGTGTCTGTGTCTGTGTGTGTGTGTGCATGTGTTTATTCCCAGGCAGTCAATGCTGTGCGTTCTGCTGTGAAAAACAACCTTTATGTCAGCCTGCAGTTCCAGGGCCTATAACTACTGCCAAGCTTGAAAATACAAAATCAGACTTTTGTCCTACGTCTTGTATAACATCATCCCAACATATTGGTTGGGTTATTGACCAATGAAAGAAATCGCATTTGCCAGACTGACTTTAATCTCACTATTAGAGCATTTCTGACTATAGTCTCAAGATGTCAGGAGCTCCAAGGACTAGAACAATGTATTCAGAGACTGGAGGTCCCATCTGTTTTCAATAACTGTGCTGTGACGATTGGGCAAATTAGACCAATAATGGATTACAAACCTTAGTTTGAACTGCATTTTCTTCAGTAAGACCAAACAAGAATACAGTCATTGTATTGGTATGTAACTGACTGGATATTAGATATGCAGAGATAGAAAGGCAGACTGAAAGTTAAAAAAAAGTCCTGTGAAAAATAACACTGGTTATTTTTGTGGTTAGTTTGTCACCATGTTTCAACCAAAAGTTTCACTTGTCTTTGTCGTCACTTTTTCACTTCTCCTCTCTTTCAATCTCTCTCCTGTTGTACAACAGTTGGGATTTTTGTTTGGTTGGTGGTGATTTATCTGTCAGTATCACTGAAAGTGATCCCTTTCCCCCGTCACAAACGGTCTGACAGCCAGATACTGACTCCACACTGACAGAGTCTTAGGCCCTTGGAAAGACCCACACCAGCTGCAAAGATTTTCTGGGAACAGGAACTGTGTCCCTAGAACCAAAATTAAAACATATTTCCTGGTAGTAATTCTGGGGTGCCTAAAAAAAAAAAATCCCCTTTACTTTAAAACTTTTATTTCCTCATTGTGAGATCATGAAGAGATTCTGATCTCATTAAGTCAGAGTTTTGTTCTCAGTTTCTGGTGTTCATCATTTGAATTTGTCTTTGGCTCGTCATCTTGGGCAGGGGTTCTTAACGTAACCCACTTGAAAAAACAGGGTGGATGCAGTGAGGACGCAGTTATCTGGGACGTCTTTTTAGTTCAGGGCAGCATTTAGGGAAGATGTGACAGTGCCCCATAATTTGAAAAATGTGTCTGCTGTTATTGAATTTAATCTAATTGAGATTTGGATGAGTATGTTTTAAAATACACCTCCACCATCTCCCAAACTTTTTTTTTATTATGTCATTATCCTCTTGGCTAGTGAGCTAGTCACCAGTACATTTGAGAGTCAGCTGTCTTCTTTTTATTTAGACTTACAAAAGTGCAGAAAGCCTAACTACGAGGGTTAAGAAACGGAAGTAGTTGCTCATTTAATCGTGTCTTAGGCCTTGTCCACACGTACCAAAGCAATCTTTTTTTTCCTCCGTCTTCCTTGGCATTGTTTTAAGAATATTTGCGTCCAAACGCGTCCACTGAAAATGACTCAAAACGCTGTAGTTCATATTCCATACTGATGACCTATAGGTGGCGCTTGAAATTCACCAAAAACAGAGAAGAAGAGGCGGAGCATGCACATAAAGCTTGCACACTGTTTACAAACAGACAGCAGACGGAGAATCCGAACACAAGAAGAAGATGAAAATGGCTAGTGCAAGGAAACCAGAATCATATGTGTGGACCGATAATGAAGTCGAACTGCTGCTGCGACTCACACTCGACTGCAAGGCGAGTAAGTTGCAAGAAACACGAACACAAGCAGATCCACCATTGTTGTTGTTGTTGTTATGAGACCTCATGGGGTTCAGAGGTCGAAGGCTAGAGGTTGAGGGGTGGGGCGATGGCGTCATTGTTTCAGAAAGTATGCGGATTCGCTGTCCACATGAGAATGCGAGGGCTGTGTTGTCGGATTTTTCACTGTGAGACCCGGTTTCAAAAAAGTGCGTTTACAGGATCCATGTGGATGATCGGCCAATACGATGCAATACATGTGCGTTTACACTAAAGAGTGTTTTCGTATGGATAGCCCCTCAGCTAGTTTTTGGTCAGGCTGTAAAATAAATAAAATCTTGAAATTGGTACTCTGTTGGACTTCATATGATCTGCATTGCAACTACATAAGGAGATACTGACAGAAGAGAATGGGCTTTAACTGTAAATTATCTCCAGACTTCTCTTTAAGGATTACGATTAAAGTCATTCTCAGTCACTGTGTAACACAACAAAGGCTAAGAGCTCGAAATGCAAATATAACTGCAAGAGAGCAGACTGAATCTGAATTAGCAGCACTTTAGGACTCCCTCCCCTCTGCTAATTGCTGTGTTTGTGGATGAAAGACTGAGGAGGTGAACCAGTGAAAAAGAAGGAGGGACGTCAGAGATCTTAATGCTCTCAACAGACATCCAGAGAATGCACAAGACGGCCCATTAGCACCTCACAGCCTCTCTAGGAGCTGTTTCCTCTGGATGGTTGCCTCTTGTTATTCAAAGTTGAGATGAATTTGTGGTCTCTGGGGACGTGTTCACACACACACAGCAGTTAAAATGCATCTTGGGGTGATAGATTGCATGTGGAAGGCTGTTAATACAGGTGTGCCTGCAACCAAAATGCACAGAGGAAGCTTGTTTTATGGTCGTCAGGGACAAGAGATTGTAAAAGATTGCATAGTCAATTTAGTCATCTGTTACTATTCTACTCTGGAGTTTGTCCTGTCTTCACAAGGGTTTCTTGTTCTTCAATGCATTATGCAATGCAATATGTAAGAATTTCAGTTTTATGTTTTAAAAAAAGGGTAAAATTATCAAGAGACTGTGAAGAAGTAACAGTTTAGAGGTCTTTGTATTGTTTTGAAGATATATCTATTGAAGTTAAAATGCTAACCAGCTAGCCCCTAGGCCTAGTTTAATAGGTAAACCAGCCTCAAAAGGTAATAATCTGATAGTGAACACTCCCACTCCAAACTCCTAGTCCAGACAGAGTCAGCTAGTACGACTGCTGCACAGTAAACTGAGCTTAATAGCTAATAGCAACTACAGTAAGCAGCACTAAGCAGTTACTTTAGTGATATGCTACCCCATTTTTGTTTGGAATATGAATTTTAAAAGTGGCCAGTTTTATTATATATTATTTATTCACGTATTTATTTTTCAATTGAGGTTTTGTAAGAACGGCACATTTCTAAATCATTCTGATGCCATGTGTCAATGACAAGGTACTATGTTGGTTGAGACTTACCATAACTCTGCACATTGGTCTATGTATAGATGATTGCAATGTAAACAGTAGAATTACACTGTTTGTATTACAAAGGAATGTGCACTTGCATGTATTTGCTTGCCTTATCATATTCGGTTACTTGATGGCATGGGATTGTGTTGTGTGGCAAATGTGTGGCCAGGTTAAGCTTTTGTTTTTTTTTTTTCTTTACAACACTGCCGCTTTTTGCCTGAGGCCTCTACGACATCCACTATGTCGACAGCTGTGTCACTGAGATGGCTGCATTTGTTCACGCAGAGCGATTGTCTTTCTGAACACAGCCTTTGTAGTCTACCAATGATATATACCTCAATCTCCACTCTCATACTAGCCTCTCCCCTTATGACTGTCAATCCTGTTTTTGAACCCTTATACAGTAAACTTCCTTGTGTCCTCATTGTGGAGGAGTAAGTGGATACTAATGCTTTTGAATATTTCATTATACATACTGTAAGTTTAGCTAAACTGCCCAAACAGGGAAAAAAAAATGTTTACATTTCTTTTATATGTGATGGTATCGGTGTAATTTTGCATCATCTCCCATCATGAATCTAGCAATACTCTATGCACAGATAATGTCTGCGATGTCAACACGTGATTAAATGCTGTTGGAGGGGTTATGCAGGAAACTAACCTACCACAGCTTTGTCAAGGGTTGCAAAATATTGACAAAAACTCATACTGGTTTCAATGAATATTGTACAATCTGCAGTATTTTATATGAATAGTATATGAATATAGGCTTACTGCATGTTGGAAAAGGATGAATATTTGATGTTAAACTCAGTATCGGCAACTTTAATGATCCCAGAGGAGGTGTAAACATTATAGGATCTGTACAGATACAATATAGGGCAAAGGGATGTTGCAGATTAGGACAATAAATAACTAATGAACATGTAATACATTTTCAGTACAGTATGTAAATGAGTATTATGGTAAAAATAATACTTACAGTATTGTGTGTGCAAAATAATGCAAGCATGGCTTTTTGCACGGTTTAGTTTTTTAAATTAAAATATTAAATAATATCAATAATAATAATAACAACAATAATAAATTGTATTTATTTTCTGTAATAAAAAAAAGAAATTGTAACACGACGCTTGAAACGACACGTGACGTCACGCGCCCAACACGACGTCACCCGGAAGAGAGGAGCGACGTCGTGTGTGAGGATTGTTTACATTGCCTGCAGCCTGCTAAAATGAATCCTCCGCTGATCATCTCGACCAACTCCGTTTCAACGACCAGAAGTAAGAATCCTTCAGGCAGCCGACATGTTCTGTTTGTGTTTAAGAAGGCAGCAGAGCCACAGGATAAGACTCATGTAGCTGTCTCAGCTAACTGTTAGCCAGCTGCTAACCTGAGCTGTGTTTGTTACACAGCAGAAATGGCTTTCTAGTTTGGTCTCACTTGGCTGGTAAGCTAATGAGCCAGTAATTGCTAATTGTCCTGCTTGTAAAATCACACCCCGAGCCTTTAGAGTGCCGGGCACTGTTATTAGCTTAGTATTATTCTGCTTCTGTCTAATATCACTAAACTTTTCAGCTGGTAACTGGCTTGTAACACCCAGCGTCAGCTAACCGTTTCCTGTCAGGCTAATCAGCAACAAGGAATAATGTGAGGATGTCACATCGACAAGGCATTAATATAACAATCTATGACTATGTTATGAATATACTGAAGGAGGTTGATAAGGTGCTGTGGTTGCTTCCTCACACACAGTTCAGGCAGAGATGTGCACTAGGTTTATGAAGGCCATCTAGCAAAAACTATTGCAGTCTTAACACAACATGATGTACAGTTTTTGTTGAAAATGTTTTAGAGATGTGTTGTAATGCATCCTATGTGTTGCTAATATTTTCCAATCCAATTTATATCAGTGAGAATAGACTAGTATTTGGAGAGTACACAAGCCACAGCTCACAAAATGACCATAAAGTTGAATCACATTTCTCTAAGACAACTTCAACAAAAACTGAACTTTATAACCTTTATGGAGGTAGGTTTATGTGAGAACAGTCTGATCTAGTGCCAAACTGTACTGTTACTGTATTCAGCTGTGTATGTATGCACAGGAAAACGAGAGGCTGAGCGCTCAGTCAACTGGACAGTGGAGGAGACTCAGGTGCTGCTGTGCGCCTGGAGCGACGAACGCGTCCAAAAGAGTTTGGCAGAAAACCTTCGTAACCGGCATGTCTTCAAACACCTCTCTGCCCGCATGAGCGAAATGGGTTTCTCTCGTAGTCCACACCAGTGCAGGTTGCGGGTGAAAACTCTGAAGGCTAACTACGTGAGAGCCAAACTACAGAGGAGCGTCGACAGCTCGCAGCCTTGCACTTTCAAATACTTTGCAGACATGGACGCTGTGCTGGGCAGGAGGTCAGCAGGAGGGGAAGGAGGGCCCTATTTTGTTTCTCAAGAACGGATGGCAGAGCGCCACCTTGACTCCATTGACAGGAGAGGAAGTATCCCTGCAGATTTCAGTTCTAATACAGAGATTAGTGGGCACCATTTTGGTTCCTCTGGGAGGACAGGAAGACAACGCTTGAGCTCTCTAGAGGAGGTAGGAGGCCATCAGTCCTGGCAGCTGGATTCTGAAGTCAAGTTGGAGGACAGAGAAGATTCAACGGATGAGTTTGAGTTCAGCAGTACAGGATTCCCACAGCATCCGAGAGACAGACGGCATGACGCTTACCTGGAATCACCCATCCATCGAGAAATTACGGGTATGTAATGTGATTATATCCTGAGATGTTAGACTCTGTTGCATGAGGAATTACAAACACTTCCCCCTAATACAGAGTACACAAATGATAACAAGTGACACATCTGTTAAACATGAACTATTTTGTCAATGTTTTCATGCCGCGTATTTTTTAAATATTTTATTTCAGCTGAGCTCTTTTTTAATTTTGGCAGGTGACCCAAACATTTATTACTATTTCAGAAATTGTACATGATATGTACATGACTTTAGGGGATGTATATCCCAAAAGTACCATATGTTTGTACATGTGCATGTAGGGCTGGACAATATATACGATATATATCGTTATCATGATCTAAGAATATATGCTGTCTGAGATTTTGGGTATTGTTATATTGTGATATGGCTTAAGAGTTTTCATTTCCTGGTTTTAAGGGCTGCATTATAGTAAAGTAATGACATGTTCTCAATTAATCACATGCACATCTCATTGTGTTAATATTTTGAAAAAATATAAAAAATATTGGAATATTTTTCTGCCATGTCCTCTTATTTGTGATGTACTTTTGAGGAAATTTCAGAATATCAAGATACATATCATATATCACGATACATCATAAAAATATTGCACTGAAATTGTACCCAAAAAATATTTATTTTATTATAGTAAAGAGTCTCTGTTAAGTGATCAACGCAAGAATATTTCCCAACTCGTTTTTTATTGTAGTCTGTGAAAATTGATGAAAAACTTTAAAAATCACAACTATAGCAATGTTTAGTTTAGGTAAAATTATCTTTAGAAATTCTATTTCAGGTCAACACGTCTACACAGCATAAGTGACAGAATAAAAAATCAGAATATGATTTTAAAATTGCAGATCAATATTTGTAACAAATTTGAATAATTTGTGCCGTTTTTCTAATTGTGACTCTTTTATAACCTGTGTCATAGGTACACTCGTGGATAACAGCTTGAGCACTCCTTCCCCACATGTAGCACCACCTCCGCCTGCTCCTTCTCCTCCCCCTCTCACCCAATCCGCTGCTTCTCCACTGCCTGCAACCACAGATCCAAGCCCCAATCCCCTGCCCACCTCTGGCCACCACCACAACTCTGAGTCCACCTGCCTGGAGCCGGCACTTAAGCACCTGTCAGAGTGCTTCCAGCGGCTTGTGTCTGAGACCCGGGGCCTGATGGTGCAGCTGGACAGCCAGCGGCAGGAGCAGGCCCGCTGGCATCAGGAGCTCCTGTCCCAGTGGCTGCAGAGGGAGGAGCGCCGACAGAGGGAGACGGCTGAGAGAGAGGAGAAGAGGGAGAAAGCTCGCATGGAGCATGAGATCAGAGTCCTGGAGCTCCTTACCAGTCTAGCCAGAGTACACGAGTGCAAATGTGGAGGCAGTAAGACAGCAGCAGAGGCACCAACTGGTCCAAATGGTACCTTGAACACAGGTGGCAATTAGGATTCCCTCACACTGAAGACTTTTACAGTGGTTAACCCAAAGTGTGTAATTCAAGCTCAGGTGGAACCAAATAACAGCACTGACAATGCAAACAGTCACATTCAGGGTGGCTTTGTTTAGGCCTTAAAGATGAGTGCTATGGAGTGAAACTTTAATTGAATCAAATGCAGGAAAAGACCCCCCCAAAAAAATCATCAATCGTTTGTGAGTTAAAGAAGATGATTATTGAATAACAGGAAGTGGTCAGTTGTGAAAATTTTCAAGGAGAATTTACAGTTGAAGTGTCCGTCTGTGAGGGGATTTCTTAGGTGACTTACCAAATGTAATGAAACTGTTTCATGCACTTTTGTATAAATTAAAAATGAGATATTTCTAACCCGGTTTCTGTTTTCAACTGGAATCTATTGGTCAACAGGGTAGCTTTTTGTTTTAAAAAGTAAAATCTCCTTCTGTCCGGATTCTGTCCTGTTATTGTCCCCTTTAAGTTGTATGAATTCGGCAGGTGTCCAATTCCTACATATTTCACCATTTTTTTTTCTTTACCAATTTTATTTAGATATTTAGGACAAATCTAAATATGTTTGGCATTACTTTAAGACATTGTTTTTCAAGAATTTAAGATATTTCGTATAGACAGATATGGTATACAGATGATATATTTTACAACACACTGTCGGTATGTGAAGTATCTCCACAATGCATTACAAACTAAGATCTATGTCATGAGATTAGAGTGACATATATGACATACAGTGGAGTGTGGATCAGTCACAGATATTACGTAAGTTGGTATAGTATTTTTCAGGATGTTTGTCCGAGTGTCCTCAGGCGCGACGCTGAACTGTGACCTGAGTGCCGCGGTCACAAACGGCAAACAACATCTTATTGTAAATTCCTGATGCCTATCTCCAGCGCTCGGTCTTGGAAGCTATATGGGGAATGTAGCACAAACACAAAGTCAGTGTTTGTTTCCTTACAGGAACATTTCAAATTCAGCACATCAGCCTGGACGTCTCGCTTGCATAACAGACCTGTAGCACAGTTCTGATACGCTGGACGGGCTCTTTCTCTTTGAGAGTAGAGCATCATATGTCTTCACCACATGTGGACATGTTGCACCTTTATCATGTAAATTGTATTTTAGCTGTTAAAGCTCTATCCCTTATTCCTTTAAGCTTAATCAAACTAGCTACACAACAATATCTCTTTTGTGAGATGAGTTTTTTTTTCCTTCTGCTATATGCTCACACTTACAGGAATCCAATTTATTAAACCTCCAGGCTGTGGCTGCCCCATGCTGATTGTTACCTGAATAGACAAACTGGAAATCCTTCCATTCAACACAGGCTGCCCTGAAGGGACAGAGTGTGAACGAGCTGAATTGGTAAAGCCCCACTTCCCAAACCTTTAGAATATCACTGAAACCAGACTGATCACTGACAACACTGATCAAGCTGGTATCCGTTCTACAGACACAGGAGTACGTGGGATACGTCTGGTGATATTCTACTTTTTGTTTTCTTCAACAAATCCCACAAAAAGACCAAAACCAACACCACATGCATCCTACTAGCAAGTAGTGTTATCTCATGACAATGAAAGCACACAACTGTATTAATTTTGACTCAGCCCCCACTTACAGTGTCCCGCTGCTCCAATGACTAGAGCGCCAAACATGTAGTATATTAATCTGCCACTGAAAACAGTCCCCAATAAATGCACTATTTCCTCCTGGTTGAGTACTATTTGCCGAAACTCTACAGGGCCCTGCTGGTTCAGAACATGACTGAGCTGGGAGCCAGAGACAAGATGCGGAAAGCAGAACATATTGAGAGACAAAAAAGGTGGTTTTGGTCTTTTCATTGAATTAGATGACAATTGGTCACATCATCATGATTTTAGTACATTTTTTATTTTGTGAAAATGAATATTTTAATGCAAAAGCGATGATTATTTCGCAATCACCGTATCTATCAAAAATAATCACAGTATACAGCAAAAGGCCTTTAGTTGCTCATGGTTGCTTTTTATGCCAGCAATTTGTGAATAAAAATTCACTACTTTGTCACATTCAGTGTCCAAAGTGTTGTGTGGATGTTGCCGTAAATTGGTTGAAAAAATAGTCCTAAAGTGAGTGAAAGTTGAAGTGCCTAAACTTCCATTTGATCTGAAAACCTGGCCCGAACACAACCATTATTTGCAGTGTTTGCCGACATACATTGTGTTTGTGTCCCATGAGGCCTAACGTGCTGACGGCAATCCTGATCTTTGCGGTCAAACTCTGTGCAGTCATCTAAGTGAGAGAAAAGCTGGATTAGTGCATATACGTAAAGCTGCGCTAACACCAGATTACGTAATACCTCTGGATGTTGATGAGATTTGGGATGATTTGCTGTTATTTTACCGTGGCTTATTACTCTGTTCGGAGAAAAGTGGAGAAAGTCAGCCAAGCACAAAGGATTCTCTGTATTAACAAAACATCCAGCAACATCTTTGTAGAAGTCACATTTGTTTCCTGTTTAACTGAACTACAATGAAGTTCAGCCTGAAGAGGACAAACATTCTTCTCTCCTTTTCTGTTGTTGAAAGATAAAAGGAACAGCTGTTGTAAACAAGTGGCAGATAGGCTTTTGTGTTAGAATTTCATATTTTCTGCAGACGTAAAAGAGTATTTTGTCTCCTGTAAACCCAATTTCTCCTCTTCTCAGGTTTTCATTCTTTTTTAATGTACCTGTCTTTTCAGATAAAAGCTAAATAAATACAAATGACTGAACCAACAATCACAGGGTGGCCCATTATAACTCCACAGCTAGAACACAGCGGCAGTGGGTTTGCCTGAGAACGCTTCATCAAGTGATTTAATATAGTCAACATTTAAATACGATTGTCGTTCGCATGTTTATTTAATTTAATCTCTTCTTCAAAATCCAATGATTCAGTCCCATTCTGGATTTATATAATGTGAGCCAACATGAGTCATTTCCTGACAAAAGACAGCTTCCTTTTGTGCGCCGCCCTCTTAGAGACAGTTGTCACCTTGAATTATTTGGACAAACAATGAACATCATCGTCGATTTTGAGGAACTAGACGAGACATGTTGTGTTACGGACGCAGAAAGAGACTGAACTGTTTAATTTGATTTTCATGCAACAGCTTTTCTCACTGATATGAATTATAATTTGTTGTTTTTTTTTCCTGTGGTGGTGAAGCTTCTATTTACATGACCTGAGCTCAGAATGAGACGCCCAGACGTACAAAAGAGAGAAAACGTGGGGGGAGGGATGGAGATGGAGAGGGAAAATGGGGGGGGAAGGAGGGGTAAAAGGAGAAGTGGGCGCGGGAGAGGGAGGTGAGGAGAGAAAGGTGAACAGAATAAATTGAAAACATTTACTTGTGAGATGTGAAATTGTAGCCTCGTTAGCTCCTCTGTAGCTCCTTGACGGGTCACAATTAAGACATGCAACAGTAGATACAGAAGAGTGGACACATGGCCTGATATTAGTGAGTATTTTATTAGATTCATTGTGGTCTTTGTGATTATCGTCATGTGTTTTGAACAGATTAGTTTAAAGCCATGCTGGCAGTGTGGCTCAGGGGCTGTTGGCATGAAATTTGGTACAGTCATTCATGGTCCCCTCATGGTGAATCTTACTGACTTTGATTATCCCCTGATTGTTTTTTTTATTTTTTTTTTTTATCTCTACTGACGCCATTAGGAGGTCTCGATAACTATCAGGTAGACTGTTTCTGTATGTGTCAGACATTCATGTCCCCCTTAGGATGAAGTCGATCACTTAGATTGTCAAGATGTCATTTAGCACGGTCATCAGGTCAACTTTTCTAGTAGTAATTTTGATAAACAACCTGCAAAACTCATGACTGTCCCATTAGCCTCAGGTATAGTCCACTGTGTGATGTTCTCAGTCAATGTTAGTCTGCTACAATGCTAAACCAAGATGATGAACGCAGTAAACATTATACCTACTAAGCATCAGCATGTTAGCATTGTAGGTCCTTGTACACATGTTAGCTTCCAGAGGTTTAGCTCATTTAGCTCATTTAGCTCAAATCACCAGTGTGCCTTGGTAGCATGGATTCTTAAGGGAAATTTGAATACAGCGTCTTGGAGGTGAAGCCCCGCTTACTTCAGTGGTGCATGAAGCCATAAAGTTTGACTTCTGAGTGTTAAATTGCACAGATATTCCGCATAGCTTCCGCATTCCATAGTAGGGGTCGACCGATATGACTTCTTCGGGGCCGATACCGATACCGATTATTGGAAATCAGACTGAGACTGAAGTCCGATATTTGGGACCGATATTCATTTGCAGTAAAAATGAAATGTGTCATGTGTCGAAATTTCGAACAACCAATGATGGAATAAACCTACATTCAATTTACTCAAGTATTGTTCTCAATTTTATTACATTTTGAGGTTCTCTACCTGAGTATTTCCTTTTTCATGTGCATCATATTGATACAGTTTGGGATGTAAAAGGAGCTGTGTCACGTTGGTTGTGATACTCAGGGTGATACTCCAGGGTTTTTTACAGGCACCTTTTTTACAATGTAAGCTTACGGGAAAAGGTCGTTTAGCCCAGTGTGTATCACGTAATATTATAATTACACGATTTGGCCACTAGGTGAACTTGACCGAGCTGCTAGCCTGGCTGTGATCTTGCCTTTCACTTGAATTACCAGGCAATGTGAGAAATCTTTGCTCAGAGTGTGCATTTTATTACAAATAAACTCAATATATTTCATGAAAAATGAATGCAAAAAAGAATAAGCAGAACACAAGGAAAAGCGACCATCATGTACCTGAGGAAATGGAAAAGTTTTCCCTTTATGATGCTGTAGGTGATATATGTAGGTGTTAAAATTTTCTCTTTCAAAATGAGATGCTTTGGCAGCTCTTCACCTGGTATTCCCGCAACCTAAATAAAGCAAGGTGAACAGGAGAAACGAAAGAGGAAGGATGAACCAGGGAGATACCGATGGAAAAAAAAAAACCGTCAGTGTGACAGAAAGGGAGAGTCTGGATGGAGAAATGAAATTGAAAACTCCAGAAGAGGGGGAGGATGAGAGAGAGAGACGGGAGGGAGGGGGG
>OMLP01010898.1:0-10994 GCA_900302685.1 Spondyliosoma cantharus | reverse complement strand
TATATATGATGCACTTACTGGATTTCCTTTTGCATCGCAGACAGAAAAGAAACAGCAGACTCAGTGACACCACTGACACGACAGTCAGCACTGCAGCCAGCAGACTGGAGTTTCCTATCATACCTGAAAGACACAGAAAAGAAAAGACACACTCGATGAGACCTGACCTAACAGCGGACTCTTATAAATATCGAACGATTTAAATAACTGTCAGCGAGCTCAAATGTTAAAAGTTACTTTTAAGTGAATAAGAAAGGTTGTTAAGATTATATTACCGCAGGGTTTACTGGTCAACAATCAGCAGTTATTCACTCTTTCATGGTTGAAGTAGCTGCTGTTTTCCTGTTAGCGAGACAGAGTGAACCACAGGATGTGGTTGGCCAAAAACAAAACTGAAACACAGTTTGTCTTCTGTTCACGGGGCTACACCTACATACGCTGACATTTAAGAAGAATCACAAACCCCCAGTAAATTCCTTTTAGCCAGTGAGTTCAATACCTTTTTTTCAGTACGCCTTATTTCTTTGTCGAGCAGCTTCTCAGTCAGCACGTTTTTAAAGAGGAAACTGATTGAATTTATGTACAGTCATTCAGTCACTACTGGTGCTAGCTAGTCCATCTAGTTATTGTGTTAGCAGTTTCATGAAAGTCCTTTTTGAAATGTTTTTCTTTGAATGATTCTCATTTAGTGGCTAACTAACATATATTAATAACTTATCCATTATCGACTGCATATATGTGTTAGAGGCTTACAACACTGAACCTCTCTGGATTGATCAGCTTTATGCATCTGAACACTGCAGTTTTTCCTCATTCTCCTTTTAAAAACCATTCAATGTCCAATTCCCCGTGGAAATAAAGAATTTGTGCAAATGAGTTATTATTTGTACTCTCGCATTAACAGATTCTGTACAAAAAACAAAATGCAGGTTTGTGCTCTCGAAATAATGTACTGTGATGGCTGTCAGTGATGAAATGATAAAAAAAGAATTCAAAGTATATTACCCGCTCTCTGTTCAAACTCAAAACATAACCCGTTGATTGACCGTTAACAGTACAATCTCTAAGTAATGTTGGATGGATTTTCTCTGGCACATTTAATTCTGTTTTCAGACAGAGGACTCAACTCTTGATTGGCCACACTGGAACATTACGATTAAACTCTGTGCGGTTTGTAGTCGTGGAAAGTAAATCTTTCCATGTTTACACTTCTCTGTCTGCTGTCTGACTGCATCACATTTTCCTTCGCTCTTGTTACTCTCATCTTCATTCTTTCAGATCTCATTGCAGAGAAACGTGACTGCTGGGCTTCTGCTGATGTACAGTGTTTGGCTCCTTGAGTGTGTAGCAATGCTGAGATCCACGTCAGGCCAAGGTGGAGGGGACAAAACTTCTGAGAATGAGGAGGAGGGCGTAATTTACACAGTTTTTACTGTCTAAACTGACTGACTACTGACTAAATTAAAATGACCTTAAGTTGAATTGACGCCTCCTTCAGCACTATTACTGTATTGAAAATATATATTTTTTTTGCCACACTGGTGTATTAGACTGCATTAATTGAAATATAAAAGAAATTAGAATATGGCCGAGTACAATATCCAAATCACAGAAGCTTCAGAAGCTTAAAATGTCAAATGTAAGAAAACAGCATGAAGGCACTGTAGTGCTGCAGAGATGTCCCGGGCTACAAGTATTGTTCTCCAGATGTAAGAAAACAAGCGTAAGGACCCAAACAAAAGTCACATCATCATTAATCTAAAAGGTTTTTCAGTGAAAATAAAAATTGTTCCTGCTAATTGTGAATTGCAGTCACACCCCTGCATGTCACTGACGCTACTGAATATCAGTATGTGACAAATTTACTCAGTGTTATCTGAACCACGTGGTGTAGTGTAATTTTAAAATGAAATATGAAAACTGTTTCATAAGTTTGTCCTACACTTCATGTCAGCCTCATGTCTGTACACAGTAATTGCTCCAAGGGTAATTGTAGTACTTCCAACACATTTTTAGTGGCATGCCCAAATAGCACAATTTGTAACCCCTTTTAGTTTACTATATTTACATTTATTGACTTGTTAGACTCAGCACTATTAAAATGTTATTGGACAACACAACAATACAACGCTGTGAAAATACAAGTTAAAGTTTTGCATTAGTATAGTACGACATATAGCATGTTGTAGCATTGCACTATTATTACATATGCATTAAATAAGGTGCATATCAATATTTTTCTTATACTTAAAAAATAGTGGCTAGGTTAATCTATAAAAAATGGTCATGTTTTTTTTTTTATCATCATCTTCTAAGCAAATAATACAACTAACACATAAATGTAGCAGAGTAAAAGGCATATGTCGCTCTTAAATGTAGGCTAGTAAAATCAAAAATCTTAGGTAGAGTAGAATACCTAAAAAATGTTTTGAAGAAAATAATTTATAGAGGTTTTTATGGACCAAACAAATAACACACAATACAAAAATACTAAATATTATTCAAACTTCTACAAAAACATTTTTACGTATGGTTAGTCTTTTATAGGAAACTGATATATTTCATAACATCCTCTAAAATCATCACATGTAAATTTGTCTATGAGTAGTAACATTTTTTCACCTTCATCCACAATGCAATGCTTTAATTCACTAACAGAGCATTTCTTATCTGTTTTACCTTCAGTGGTCCTGGTTCAGCTGCCTTCATTCTTCTCCAGTATCAGATGGTAGCAGCAGAACAAACTGTGTTTCCTCTTTCAACACCTCACCACATCCGTCACACTCAAGACAAAGACGACCTCCCTGAAGCACAGTCTCTGTGTGGTTTGGTGTGGGCACAAAAACATCACACTAATGCACTGCTTATGATGTTTAGTATTTTTATTTAAGAAACAAGCTGTTTAGTGATGTTATAAAGTGAAAGCCAACATGCAGTAGCTTACTATAAGCTAACTCGCTAAACATCAGCAGAGTAGGCTAGCATCTAACCAGTCGAATTTAGATGGTGTCATGTGGTTGAACAACCTTTAAATCACTTACCTTAATGTATCTAATTAATTGATTTATTTAAGTATCTCTTTTTTTGAGTTTGTCACACAATATAAATACAACAGCGGCTACAACTTATGCTTAATCATAACAGGGGAAGGGGGATCAACAAAACTAGATAGTCTTTCTATAAGCTAACTTGCTAAACATTAGCAGGGTAGGCTAGCATCTAACGAGTGAAGTTTAGATAGTTTCATGTGTTGAACTACCTTTAAGTCACATACGTTAATGTATTCAAATAATCATTGATTTACGTAACTATCTCCTTACTAAGTTTGTCACACAATATAAATACAACAGTGGCCACAACTTATGCTAAATCATAACTGGGGAAGGGGGATAAACAAAACTAGCTAGTCTTTCTATAAGATCACTTGCTAAATATTAGCAGGGTAGGCTAGTATCTAACTAATGACATTTAGATAGTTTTATGTGATTGAACAATACCTTTAAATTACATATATCAGTGCATTAATCATTCACTTATTTAAGTAGCTTCTTATCGGGTGTGTTACACAATATAGCAGGCTAGCTAAAACATAAAGATTTTAGACCTGCTCAAAGTGGAAAGTGTCATTAGATTACTTTTGTTGTGAATTGGCGCTATACAAATAAAAAATAATGATTGATTGATTGATTGATTGATTGATTGATTGCAGGGAAAGGCTAACAAATCTAGCAGGTCTTTCTAAAGTTAACTCACTTAGTACAAGCAGAATAGCATCTCATGTGGGATTCCAATCTACCATTTATTAATTTAACGTACTTAATTAATCAATCTATATAACTAGCTCCTTATTGAGATTTAAATCATTGAAAAGATGGCACTGTTTACAATGGGTTTTTTTTTACATTATGATAATGAGAGTCTAGCATTACTTTTATTTTGGGTCCGTGGCTGAAAGTGGAAGACATATCAGCCATTGCAGATATGTAGGTATTAATTTAGCATTGCAAATTAAAATATATGGTTTCAGTTCTGTTCTCTGCTGTTGTAGGCCATGATTCACAGGTGTGGTTAATGTTCACTCATTTTTGAAGATAATATGGTAAAAAAAAAAACTATGAAGAAAAACTATGTTCCCTGCCTTTCAGTGCAAATCAACTTGATTTCAGGGGTTTTCTTCTTAGTACATTCATACATTGAACATTTTAGTTAATTTAGATAATAAAAAAATAGGCTAATGACAGGTTAATGAAAATCTTTAATGACAGGTGACCTCTATGTTTCACTGGATATGAGAGTTATTTATTTAATGGCACCAGCTGTGTTTTCTGAATGTGTCAGATACATATTTAATCAGCATTTAGGTAAATACAAGTATCATAACCGACTCGGCAGATGATTTGGCAGATGCCCAGTATTAATGGACTTGGGCAGGTATGTCTAACAGATGATTTTGCTGAAATGTCAGGTAAATCAGCTCATTCAGGAGCAATGAACACAGGAAACGTTTATTGTCAAAGCTGTGGGTGAAACAAGACAGAATCAGTGTGAGGATGTTCAGATGACAGAGGATCGACAGGTGATTTGAGGGTTGTTAGTGGCTGTTTCATTCCTGCTCCTTGTCCTCTCCATGGGTGATGACGTAACACAGGTTCTTGTAATCCAGGTTTCCAGCAACATCCAGGGGAAAGTTTGTGAACATCTGGTTTACCTTAAAGGAAGGGGAATTGAATTAGAGTCAAAAGTCTGATTTATGGTCAAGGAATTCAAGGAGGCTGCTATAAAATGAACTGATTCTATTGTGTTGGTAACTCCCAGCAATTTTGCATCTGTTTTGTAGGTTGACACTTACTATAGTGGGAGATATTTTTGCTATAGTTGTTGGAAATAAGGGTGCTAAGTGGACTGTGGCACCCGCTAAAACGAGGCTACAACATATGCTGAATTTACAAGAAGGCCCAAATAATTAAGAATTTGTCATATACAACATTTTAAAAAGTTCATAAAGTTTCTCCAAACCCAACAACTCACACAACTGTGCGCATTTATAAGGGACTGTAGTTGATGTTGCTGGTTTGACTGATAATATGTTTGCCATCTGCTGTCATGCAAACACTTCTCATAATGTTATAAATTCTTGATAATAATTTTGTTGTTATAAATTCCAGATATCTCTGGCTGATGTATTTTCAAACTCAGTTGTTGTGATTGTGGTTTTAATGATATGAAATGAATGCAGCATGAGTGCGTGTGACCGAGCTGGCGACTAGAGAAAGCTCTTTGTGTTCAGCCCTCAGTGATTTTGCATTTTGGTACGGATTCTCTGTGGTTTGGAATTCAGTTTCACTCCCATGTTCCTGTTCACACTTTCAGGTATCACTTTTAGGTGTATCAGATACGTTATTACTGATGCGAATTCAACAATTCTTACTTTTGCTTAACATTTTCACAACTTTCAAGAGTTCCGCCAGTGAGCAGTTGCCCCAATACCTGATCTATGGTTTACCACAACACAGCATGCCGTGCAGGCTCTGCTTTAGTTTGTGTCACAATTACAACACACCTTGTAAGACAATACATATGCATAACTGATATGTAATCCTTTCACTATGCTGGGATCCCTGTATCATCCTGTCAGAGGTTCAAAAAAAACAGATGGCAGACATGCATTACCTCATCTTCTGTGAACTTGTCGGCCTGAGACATGAGGTGGTATTTGATCCTGTGAAAGGAAGATGATCACACTGCATGTTACTTTTTCCCCCTTAAAATTTGAGCAAATGTTTAAACAGTTTAATAAAGTTGTTTTTTTCAACTACTTTATATTTCGATGTAAGTGATGATGTAGGCTTTATCATCAACAAAACACAGAGATTGTTTTATCTGTAAAATAAAGCTACCGTCACAAAACTATATTTCAATATAACTTATACTAATTTTCTCTCCGTCACGTACATTTCAAGTTTTAAAAGTGTGGCACTTTAGCAAGTAATTATCTTTTAAAAAATTACATTTAGCTTGGTACTTAGTGCTAATAGGTAAATACTAACACGCTAAGCTAAGATGGTAAACATGCTAAACATCAACATGGTAGCATTATCATTATGACAATGTTAGCATGATGGTAACTGCGCTTAGCTCAGCGTGACTATTCACTCTCAGTCTTGTTGTAAAGTAAATAAAGAAAATACACACTCCTCTCCTCGTAGGACACCTTTTCCTTCAGGGTCAAAGATCTTGAATGCATTGAGAATGGTTTCCTCTGGGTCAGTTCCTGAACGATAAAAGATGTTTCAAAGAAAAGATGTTTCATGTATGTTCGTCATGTCATTGAAGAATGCAGCTGTAGTAATGCCAACCTTTGAGCTTCTCGCCAAACATAGCCAGGAAGATTGTAAAGTTGATGGGGCCAGCAGCCTCCTTCATCATCTCATCCAGCTCATCATTGCCAACATTGAGACGACCTGAACAAAGGACGTTGTCAATCAAAAATTCACACACTCATTGCGAACACTAACGTAGGGGAGACACACAACAATGAAACAAACAACAAAGATTAAATATAAAGATTTCTTAGCAGAAGGAAATACTTGTTATATTTTTAGTGATTTCTGAATGTTGGTAGAGCCCTCCTATTCGGACCCGGGCCTCTAAAACCTGATTTGTAGCCTACAGTAAGTTACAGTAAGAGGCGGCTCACCCAGGGCAGCATACGTGTCTCTCAGGTCTCCCTTGTCAATGAAACCATCCCTGTTCTGGTCCATGATGGTGAAGGCCTGGAGTCAAAGACACACAGATTTCATTTTTCTGTAGCTGTATGATTATTTTTCATTTTGTGACATTAAAGCATCTTCACTTCATTTTCATTTAAATACTGTAGTTGGTATAAATGCTGGTTAATCTGGTTTTCATCGATAACAATCTATCATAAATGTACCAGTACAAGGAATTGTTCAGTATTCGCGAAATAGTCCAACATTAATATTTTTTTGTAAGAGTGAGCGGAGACAATTGATCTCAATCTTGTGTCTGTACAGTCAGGACGTTGTTAGCCTAACTTAGTATTAAGACTGGAAGCAGAATCAACAAGTATTTTCCAGCACAAGCCATATGTCTATTATTTTTTAATCGAGTAGAACTATATTGCCAACTGCAATGATGCTCACCTTGCAGGACTGTGTTTCATACATGATAAATCAAGAATTTTACAGCTGGTGGAACAAACTTAAAACTTATGGCAAGCTTGCTCGGACAAAATTATTTATGATACAAGACTTATAAAAATGTAGATGTCATTGTCACCTCCTTGAACTCCTGGATCTGTGACTGCTCAAACATGCTGAACACATTGGAGCCCGACTCGGCCGTCTTCTTTTTCGCTTTCTTCGGTGCCTGATGGGAGAATTTAAGAGAGGTTGCTTGAGGTGAGCCTTCTTGTAAATAATGTCTGAGTATTTTGATTGATTCGTTGATTTAGATATCCAGTTGAAATTTCATGTTGAGTCAATGAGTATGAATCATATAGCTAGATGTGCGACTTATTACAGGAGACAGTATAACAAATTTGAAATGCATTACTTTTATGTTTAATACTTACATGATACACACATGTTTATGCAGCAGTTCCCCTTGACTTGTGTAATAATTGACTAAACACCTAAGGTTTATGCACAATATTAGTCTGCGTTGATTTAATATAATCAGACTAATGTATTGAATGTATCCATATCAACTCAACAAGTTAAAACCTTCTGGATTAAATGTGACACTTAATAATTAACTCTTGTCACAATATTAGATTATACATTTACATGTAATCAAAATACTTAAAGTCAGTGTTGTAGGCATATAGGCTTGTCATTATTTGGAGGGTATGTAACACCCACTGTACCAGACGTACTGTCTACAGCATATAACCCACTGGTGAATGGAAAAAAATGCAAGCTATAACTGTAGAGTTTAAAGTGTCAGATATAAACGGGATATTCTTCCAGAGTCCTCGTCTGATGGATCCAAGAGAAGAGACCTGAACAAACAAGGTGAGGAGAGCAGACAAATAAAGGAGGATGTGAAGAAGGAGAAGGAGGGCAGCCTTACCATGGTGACGACTTTCTCTGCACTTCTTGACTTGAGAGATCATTTTTATGTCTCTCTCTGCATTTATATAGACGTGACCAAATCAGCCACCTGGGCTAAGTTTAGAAAACTGTGGGTGGATCAATATTCCAGGTATTCCTGCCTTATAGAGACAGAACACTTCACAACCATCTTTATCATCCATAAAACTTCTATTGTTGTCCATTGTATTGAAGGGGGGAGCTGTCATCACAGGGTAGATATGGGCCATGGACAAATGCTCATACCTGAAGCTTTATCCAAGCTAATCTTAGCTCACAGTAGCATTCACATTAGCTCAACAATAAAACAATACCCCTGAGGGTTAGATGAAGCTTTAAAAATTAGAGCGACCTTTGCCGGCAAATAAATGATTTAATTTTATGACACAAGCTTTGTTTGAGTTTTCCTGTTTATGAATCGGTTTCACTCAAATTCAGGGTGAATCACAGAACAGCTCAGGTCAAAAGTAGAGCAGATTAATTTGACTTGAATTACTATGTAGTGTGAAAAAGCTTGTGCTGAACCTTGAGTAACTGGAAAAGTGCTGAGATTCATCTTTTGTAACTGTCCACAGTGCGATTCTGTCACACAGCTGTGCCTCTAAACTCGTGGCCAGGCAACCTTGAAACTTTGGGGAGATGCATGATTTGGACTACTGCCTTATTATCTAATGCAGGTGTATATTTTTATGTCCATTTATAGTGTTTGCATGTACCATATAAAGTGCGCATGTGTGTACGCAGCTGTGGACATTGATTAAATAGGATTTGGTGAGTCTGTGAGTGTCTGGATAGACAATCTGATGGATCCAGTATAATTCTATCAAATATGGGGGCCAGCTTGCTAAAAATAAGATACAATAAGCTAGGACAGCTGTGTTTTAGCTAGCTTGCTACACTTATTCTCCTTACATGTAGGCTACATAATATTTGCAATAAATATTAAATACATAAATATTTTCTAAATAACCCAAAACACTAGAATTCATGTACATCTCAGAAGCCAATGGCAGATAAAAGAAACACAACAAGGAAGGACAGGAGAAGAGAGGCCGGGAGGATGCAAGGGGGAAGTATGATAAATTAAGTGAGGACAGAAAAAGAGGTGCAGTTGTTCTCATATGAACATTGAAATGTTTAAATTACTGATGTAACAACAGACCTATGAATGTTTTTTGTTTTTTTTGCAATATTTTTTAAATCAGATTTTTTGTTAAGTCTCTCATGTATTGTATCCTTATAATGTTATTGAAATAAACTGAAATTAAAATGTTGAAATTACTTATCTTTTAAAACTGTTCTGTGGTTTTCATATCAGAATATAAGTGTCCCATTTTGACAATAAAGCTGTTTGAAATTAAGTTATCAATTCTGTGTTTAATCTTTCATGATTTTTCTTCTGTATGTTGCTGTATGAGTTAATGTAAGACTAAGTAAGTAAATTGTCCCAGAAGGTACATTTTCATAAAGTCTCCCATTTTACCAATACTGACCCTCTTTACTTCTGGGTCCTTTTTACAACACTGATTATTGTTGATGTAATGAGAAAAATGTTGATGTGAATAAAACCTAAAGCAGAGTACTTTTAAAAAACTTTGTTGTTTAATCTCATAGCGGATTTTGTCTCTGACTATTCCCTCACGGCTGACAGCACTACTTGACGTGATGACGGTGTGGACCTCACGTCACAGCACGTATGAGCGAGGACAGTACGGGCCCAGTGTGGACTGCTAACATTCGGGATAAAACATTTAGCAGACCTGTGGTTTTTAAGTTTGTATCATTGAAGGCGGACATTTCCCACTTCCGCTTTCGCTCTGAGAGCGAGGTGTGTCCCTGCAGCAGCTCGCGCCCCACCGTCTCCTCCCGCATTGTTGTTGTTCGTACAGTCTCGCGCTGTGGATCGTGCTATCCTCCCCTGGTCTGTGCTGACGGTTGGCTCGCCGCGCGCATGCAGCAAAATGGCTCGAGCGGTTCCAACGGTTCCGATGGCTGCAGCAGCAGGGATCGCCAGGCGCTGTCCTTCAGCCCGCTGCCCGGCGCCACGACAAGGGTGAGGAGGTTCATTCAGGAGAGACGGACGCTGCCACTACCCAGAGTGATGGTGGTATTCTCGGCCGCAGGTGACACCGAGAAACCGGGCGATGCCATGTCCAGCTCGGACTCTGCGGAGGATGAGTTCCGAAAGCCGGCCTCCCCGACCCCGAGCTTCACCCTGAGCAAGCCGCTCCGCTCCGCGCTGAACACACAGGAGCAGGAGGTAGGCTGCTTTAAAATCATGTCAAAGCAGCTCACAAGCTAGCAAGTACTTAGCTTCAAATATAAGAAGCACTAATACTTGACATCCGCACGTACACACATGATTTATTACTCAGCAACAGCAGAAAGTATTCTTAACAAAGTACAAATACACAGCCAGTTGAGTCCCTGTCACATTCACTCTCTTTAAAGGGGCACAATGTAGTTTTAAAAAGAAATTCAAACTCACAATTGTGATATTTACAATATTAATGAGTGACACCGAGATCGAAAAGTGGCTGAAGGTATGTCGATTGCTGCTCAGCGGCTTATACCGATCCTCAGACTGGTATACAGATTCTCGGAGTGGTATAAACCGATCCTCAGACTGGTATACAGATCATTAGAGTGGTATAAACCGATCCTCAGACTGGTATACAGATTATTAGAGTGGTATAAACCGATCCCCAGACTAGTATAAAGATTCTCGGAGTGGTATAAACCGATCCTCAGACTGGTATACAGATTCTCGGAGTGGTATATACCGATCCTCAGACTGGTATACAGATTCTCGGAGTGGTATATACCGATCCTCAGACTGGTATACAGATTCTCGGAGTGGTATAAACCAATCCCCAGACT
>OMLP01010894.1:51136-62119 GCA_900302685.1 Spondyliosoma cantharus | reverse complement strand
GTTTTCCCTGCTGGGGCTTTTGACCACTTCAGGATTTCACCCTTCAAAAAAAACTTTCCTCCCCGACATCTCGGCTCCATCTGCACTACAGACCGAGTGACATATTCAGCGTAGCGAATCAATTATCTTTGTTAGAGGACGTCACGACAGCTTTCAGGCCGGGAGACAGAAAGACACAAAGTTGTTAGAAACCCTTCAAGGTTTTTTCCCTCCCTCCTAATATTGACACAGACCAGGCTGTGAATGTAACCACCCACGGTCCTCTGATGCGAGAAAGGCCTTCACTCAATACCTATTTTTTCTGCATTACCTACCTTTAATCCCACCTTTTTTTTGTGTGTCATGTTCCAACAGTGTGTCGTCTCTGAGACGTGGGATGTTTCTGCGCTGTTTTCTTGTCTTTCTATCTCTTGATGGGACATACATTTTTGAAGTAGCAACATACAAACAAGTAATCTTAAGAGTTTTGGAGGGGAGGGGAGGCCAGGTATGGACCATGGACTGTAATCTAAAATGTGGTGTTGGAATCAGTTCATAAAAATCACATCAAACCATAACCATAGTGATTAATGGTGGAAAACAGATCTAAGCTGTCGTAAATCCTCTCATCCCCAAACCAGATGCCAAATCTGTTTTTTAAAATAACTTACCAGCAAACATCTGGGTGAAAGCATCTGGCAAAATGCATGTAAAGTTATTTTACAATAACAACAGGTTTTTGATGAGATAATTCTTTTAGCGTCCGCGAGGGAGTCGTACAAATCCTCCAGCTGCAGCATGGCAAATCAACATTTGACACTGGCAGCTTTGACTCTGTCGAGAGAAAAGATTATGCGAAAAGTGTGCGTGTGTGTGTGTGTGTGAGCGAGTAGAAAGACTGACTGAAAACGCAAACCTAGTCAGTGTTCGTCTCAGTCCTGGTTCTCTATGCAGTGTCAGTAGAGGTAAAGCAGTGAATAGTGACTACATATCATTGGTCTCAAATGTCTATTTTTGTGTACTTCTACATCGTTTTTCCCCACATTAATTTGTGCTGACAGATCTCAATCAACTTGTCGTGAAGCAAACTTGTGTGTCTTTTTATATTCTGTCACGTAGTTCCACCAAAACTCAACATTCAATTCCTTCTTTCATCCGCCTTCCTCAACCCACACGGGAACACACACTCAGTCTTGGGCACACACTTGATCTCTTGATCTTACACACTGACACATACTGAGCCCCGGGTCAGTACTGCCTGTGCTGTATAGAGTCTGTACAGCACAACTAAAGGCCTGACTGAGGGTCTTTTGTCTGTTTTTTTGAGTCCACAGTGAAACATGTTTTCACTCCCACACTATCCAGGGCTCAAATTCGTGTTCAATTCAGTTTCTCTTAAAACAACACTCACAACCACGGACAGTGGAAAGAGAAAGAGGTATCGGTTGCTATAATTGTATGCACACTGGCTGCAAAGAGAGGAGAACTGAAGCCCCAGCAGTGTGAAATATACAATACAGTTCTCTCAGCTAAACACACACAAAAACAAACTATACAAAAATAAACATTTCATGATGGAGTGTTGAGGATGAACTGTAGAGTTTGTCAGCCTGAGGAAATAAGGTGCTCTTTGGTCTGGTCAGTGGATACGTCTGCATCTCTTGCCAGGCAGCAGCAGGGTGAACAGGCTGTGGCCAGGGTGGGTGTTGTCTTTTACTTTCATTTTGGCTCTGACAGGAACCCATAATATTATAATATATTATATGAACTTGATATCTTGATATCTCTAAGTGATTGTCTTTTTAGTTTCTAAGGTTTTGTTTTAGCTGTTTCTTACCCCATACTGAGATTCCCCAATTCATCCTCAGCACTCCATTTTATGAAATAGATTGTGTTGTTTTTTTTCTTTTTTTTTTTTTATGTGAATGGAGCACAGAGTACTCTACATCTACAGTTTGACTGAACAAGGCCTGTGGTTTTGTACCCCATCGCTTTCACTGAAATCACTTTCGGAAGGGATCTCATCATATATAGTACGGAGAAAAGGAACAATCACAGCGAGCAACAACGCTTTGAATGTACATATGAGCATTTTCATGTCCTGGTCAGAAATTGTGGTGTCACACTGACCTTTAACTTGACTGTATACATTTTTGCCCCCAGAGGAGCTTCAACTCGAGGCTTTTTTTTTTTTCATTTTCTAAAAAGATTGATGTCAAAACCATTTCTTTTGCACCTGTCCCTGCAGATTACCAGGCCCCTCTAGAGTACCTGCTGCAGGCAGCGGGGCCTCCAGGAGCCCGGGCTCATCCAACCTCAACCGTCGCAGCCAGAGCTTCAACAGCATCGACAAGAGCAAGCCTCTTCAGTATGCCAGTGGCAACGACAGAGGTAAGAATATCATATTATTGTCTTTAATACTACAAGACACACTGTAGCACTTTCAGAAGTTAGGCTTGTTATGAATTATGGAGTCGATGGTAGGTAAGGGTGCACACTTTAAATTCTCCATCCAACCACTTGGTGGCACCACCGACTCAGACAGACAGGCCAAGGGCTGCAGAGGAGTCCAGTCGCTTGCTTTACCAGTTTTCACCAGTCTGCTGAATCATCCCCAGTTCTTTATTCCAAGTGAGTTATAATAGATGTCATTAAGTGGAGGCGCAGACAAATTTTCACACTGTGGAGAGAGCCATTTGAGAGATGACCGAAGGGGCAAATTCAGGCTGCTGCTCTGTCGAGCATGATGAAGCTAATGAGAGTGATTCTGTTTGAGAGGCGGCTCTCACAACAGCTGAGTTAGAGCGTGCAGCATTTCATTCAATGCAAAACTGATTATTCACAAATAAATAGTTGTTTTTAGTCTCTTCCTGTTGTGAAGAGTAAATGTATCAGCACGCAATGTTTGAATTACTTATCTGCTGCTGTTAAGAATTGCCTTTGGCTCGCTCGGGAGATTCATCATGACTTATTGGCTCATAGATTGTTATAATTAAAACCTATCCCGTTGCTCACAGTCATTTTAATAATTGAAGCCATTCCTGTGGAGTTTATGACATTATAATGACAACCGTTTGCTTTGGCTCACAATATATGCAATCATAAAATGTTTTAAAACTAATAAGTACTTGCATTTACTCTTAAGCAATGTCCAGTCACTGAGGACTAACACCGCAGGATTTAGTCTATAGAGTTTGAGAAGATCAGTAGAAGGTGATGGAGCTGTAGAGGTGAGGGATGCAGTGAGGGGCATCAGGCAGCAGTGAAAGCAAACTTCCTTTTTGAATTGGTCTTTCTGTCTTCCTTTAAATCCTAAAAGTTTACAAAAGATGTGTACTCTGCCTTCTGATTTCTGTCTGAAACTTCAGTCTCTTCAAGCAGAGGTAGAGGGAGTGATGATGGAAATGAGAGTGTGGACAGGGAGTGTGTGATCAAGTGTTTGTAGCTGAAAAGAGAGCAAAAGGAAGCAGAAATTATTAAGAAACCGGTTTCAGTCTTTTACTTTAGTTTAGAAATCATGCGCTTGTGGAGGTTTGTCCGTGAGCAAACCTCATCATAAAGAATTCAATGCATCAGTTTCTTTTTATTGTTCGGGGAAAATTGCTTTTTTTTTTTTTAAAAGGGAGGATTCTTCATTTTGGACCTTTCACACAGTGCAGCTGAGTCCTGCCAGAAGACAAACTTTGACTTTTTTGAGAGATCAAGACAACAGGCGTTGGTGCCTCGCTGCAGGAGAGATGAAACAGTGTTTTGGTCTAAAGTAAAAGGAGAAAGAAAATCAATTGTGGGGAAATGTCAGCAATGCAGACAGAACCTTCTGGGCAAAAGCAGGTAGCAGAGAGAGCAGCAGACAGAAATGGATACAGGAAGTGTGTGTGCCACAAGCCATTTAATACACCCTAACAAGTTTTTCTTCTTTGTCTTCTTCTCCAAGTTTCACATAGCCCTGTCAGGCTACACATTCTCTTGATCTTCCTTTCATCTTGTTTCACTTTTGGCTTTAACACTTGGTTGTATTAATAGGTAGTCAGGTGTTGTTACTGACTGATTTAGAGGAAAGCATGCTGATTTTTAAGCATCTGGAGTCGTGGTGTTAGTGGTGTTTCCCATATCAACAGGGAAACAGACTTTGACACAGCACTGGAGCGCTCTCCGTCAACTGAATGCTTGTTCGCTCTGGTTTTCCCTCGGTTTCTATCACTCTCCCTCTTCGCCGTCTTTGCCTCCTCCATCAGCAGGGGTTCTTTTTATTTTGCAGTGGACAGTTTCCACAGAAAGTCCACATTCAAGTTTTGCTTTTCAGAGAAAAAAATCCAGCCTGGTGGCAGACCGAAAGCATCGTGAATGTGAGGTTTATAGTCAATCTATAAGCAGATGGTGTCATTTTCCCACAGTCATCACACTGTGCAATCAGTATTCACTTAAAATGATTAGTTAGAGAGAAATGAGTTGTCTCTTGCAAGTTTCAACTGTTTTTTTTTTTTACAAACAGGCATGTATGGCCTGATGAGGATGAAGTGAAGCCTCTAGAGTGTTGTTTTGTTTCTCTACTCACACACAGTGAATCTATGACCAAATAGAACATGAGCTCAAAGGGCACATGGAGTATTGCATCAGTCTTGTTGCCATGCGACTACTTAATTAGGCAACTAAATTGAAGCACGAAAGGGCAGGGTTTATTAGTTTTACGTAAGAACGGACAGAAGAAAGTTGTTGATTGCTCCCTTGCTTGTAGGATGACAATTACAAGGAAATCTGCAGAGATGCTGCAGACTTCCTCTAGCAGGGCGGTAATGTATTATCTGTCTGACATTGATGTAATTGGAGAGAGCAGCTAAAGTTGGGAGTTGTGTCACAAAATCCTTACAAAACAAGAGCTGCAAAGTTTGGAAAAGTAGAAGAAATGCCTCTTGACATCATACATATGTCCATGGACCTGTATGTGAATGTACAGTACGTGTGTGCATGTGTCATTTCGTTCTTTCCTTAAATCCATGCTTTGTCTTGTAGTCGCAAACAGCACGTATGTACTTGTTAGCGGAGGGTCCACCACCGCCCAGAAGAAGTGACATTTCATTCCTCGGCCGTTGAGGCAAAAAAAAAAAGGCAAAGAAGAGTCTGTTGCCATGGCAACGGCAAGTCACTGCACGGTGAAAAGTGTGGTGGCACTACAAAACAGCCTCCGGGATGAGGAGGGAGGAGCGGGGAGGAGGGAGGGGGATCTTAAGAGAGGGGTTAATTGACTGGACACACACATACGCAGAGTTACACAAATGCTTGTAACCTCTTTCATTCACATTCATAAACTGCCTCGGGGGCTGCTGCGCTATCTCAAAAGATGAAGGGTGATACAGAGGACACACATGCGAACACATAAACACAAGAACAGATGCTCTCTCACATTGGTGGGCTGTCTAAGACTAACAAAATAGGGTGGTGTTTCTGTAAACCAGCTGATTTGCGAGTCTATCTGCTGAAGGTCTGTTGATGAAGACTAACCTCTGCTTGTCTGAGACCTTTCCTTTATTCTCCCGGACTCACCTCAGCTTTCTAACCTGCTAACTCATCACAGGAAAAGGATTGTCTGCTAGTCCATTGGCCTTTTAAATATGCAGAAACAGTATTTATATACAAGCTAGGGGGTGTTCTGCTGTTGTACGAGCACACTTTCACACAGCTCACCGATACGTTCAGAGGAGATGCGTGCATACTTTTTTGCATGCTTGGATATTATATCATGTACATGCATAGATGTAAACACACACGTTCACCTGTCCACACATGCACGTGCAATCAGATTTATACACAGGTCCATGTAGCGCATGTCTTCAAAATCAAAGAAAGATGATAAGTTTCATTGGCCACACTTTTTATGGCATAGGGGTGGAAAGGCTGTAGAAAAGCTTCATTATGAAAGTATCAAACTGAAAAATTCCCACCCTCTCCCTTAAAAGCCACTCCTCCAAAACACACAAACACACACTGCCTGACGACACAGACTGCCCAGTATATCTGACTAGACAGCTGGGAGATGTATTAGCAGCTCGTTTGCTTCATTCAAACAAGCTCTCTTCTTCTCTGGTCTCAGAAATACATAAATAAACTCTGTGTAAAGAAAAGCAAAATAGTTGTAATAACTGTACGTCTGTCCAAAGGGGTTACGTGGCGCGACAGTTGTTCCTTACTGCTGTAGGTGTGCGTTGGGCTAACGTTAGCCTCTAAAGGAGTGTGTCATTGCCTCAGCGACTCTTTTATGGGCTCAGGGGTTGTGTGCTTTGTTGTACTTAGAGGCTGAACGGCAGTCTTGTCACTACCACTGCCTCCCTCTTGCTTTTTTCGCTCGGGATCTGTGTGCTTAGTACTGAGTACTGACTCAGTGGATGCATACCGTGAGCGCAGCACATCATCGTCATCGCTAAACTAATCCAACAACCTCTTGCCAGAAGATTTGATTGATTGTCTGTTGGGATGTTAAGAGGCATTTTACAAATATAACAAAAAATGCTTGTAACTTACCAACCCTAGCTTTAGATACAGGACCTACAAAATGTGTCCAGATAACTAGCAACAGCCGAGGAGCAGTATGTGAATGTTGTTTAGATTTATGTCAATGGCCTGTATCATTAATGCTCCAGCCATAGATGTTGTATATGTTCAGTGCTTTTCAGTCAGTTGACGTAATGATGCTCTGCTGGCAAAAGTGATGATCGATATGTTTTAGAAGCCAGCTGGTTTTGTTGGATTGTGTCCTGAAATGATTTCAGCAGGATATTCATGATGCCATCAGCGTTAGCAGCAGTAGTTTTACGCCTGTTGATTGGCCACAGTCATAAAATGCAGCCATAAAAAACACGAGGACCAGAAGTTTCACAGAAATAGCACTGATTTTCTCTCTTGCAGTCCTAATGAGTGCTGTGTTAATGGTGAAGAAATAAAGAATAACAATATCCTGTCTTGAATGAAGACATGTGGAAGTAAATAAAATACCCTGACCATTACTACACATTGGTGCTGGATTCCATTTTATACACCACAATGTACAAAAAAACGTCTCTGTTATATTCTGACAGATTGCACTTTTCACTTTGGATGTGACACAGTGTGCTGAGGCGTTTTTGAGGCATGTTTTAAGGTTTTAGAGAATGTTGTCAGAAGTGTAAGCCGGCTAAAGTCTCTCGACCCCAGCCGCAGCTGAAGCCAAACCCCTCCCCTGCCTGAAGGGGCTTTAAACTGCAGACTGGAGGTGACTCACAGCCAGCTGAACCCTGCTCACTGTGCTGACTGACAGCCAGACAGACACTCAGTCTAATGGTGCATAACTTCATGCTGTCACTCCGTCGCCTTCTCCACTTTATTCCCGCTCCAACTCTGATTCTGCTTTTCCTTTTTTTTCCTCTCTGTTTATCTGCCTCTCTTCCTCTCTCATAACTCACATCCTGAAGATGCATTTCTATCAGTCTGTTCCTCCCTGTCCTCTGCTGTGTCCATCTTACTCAAGTACTACACTCATCTGCCAGGTTGAGGATCTTCTGTGTGTTTATGTGTGTGTCGAAGAGAGAGGAGAGGAGAAGTCCTGATGGCCAGAGTATCAACTAGCAAGGAAAAGTGGGGTGTGTGTGTGTGTGTGTGTAAAGGTCAATGCTCAATGGCGGACCCTAAAACATTTATTTTGCACGCATGGTGGATGTTTATGTGCTCTGTGTGTATGTGTGTGAGGCTTGGCTCAGCATGTTATATTTTCCTAGCACCATTTCACAGAAAATCTGCTACAAGTAAACAGCTTTGTCATGCATCATAGCTCAGCATTCAGGCCTGTAATGGAATAAATGCCAGTGAATGTGATAAGCAGTTAAAATCTAGAAGGCTTGAAGGAATGTGATCACACATAATAAACATCTAGACATATATATTACATCATTCATTTGAAGAATTAATTATCTAATTAATACCTGAACAGCCTTTGACTTTTTTATCACATTATGTGACTGCGTGATTGTTGGTAAGTGTTTTCATAATTTTGTAAATTTTTACCAATAACACATTAGAGCCGCAATGATATTCAACAGAGAATTATTAACAAACTATTTTGCGGGTCCTTTTTTTTTTTCTTTTTTATTTTTTTAAAAATAACTTGTTACTACTACTACATGTGACTGCTCCTACATTGATGGATTTAAGATAACGCAACATGAGATATAGCTGACAGTGTGGTGGATGGGGAGTTTGTTCCAAGACAGAATCTTAAGTGCAATTTTGTGTTGTAATGGTGCAAATGGAGAAATTCACAGGATATTTTAAGTCTGGCTCTAGTCTACAGGCCATTTCAAATTTAGAAAAAAGCGCAATTTAGATCATGCATTATGGCTACGTTAAATGGACTGTGATAACAGTATTTTGGCCAGCCTACCCCTACTAGAGGTCATAAACTAGGGTACTTTTTAATGGCAAGTCTAACTTCAAATCTAAGCTTTGCAATGTACCTTGCAAAAGTTCTTCTTCGTGTAGATAAATGTCTAAATGTAGATGACATGGTGACCAGATATTTCCAGCAGCTTTGAGTTTGAGAGCGGGAAATGTGTCAGCAATTTTGGTTTTGATGTGAGCTCCTGAGAGAGCAAGGTCTTTCTTCTTGAGCTGCCATTTTCCACCAGCGTTGAACAATCATAGCAAGAGAAATCCTGGGATCAGAGGCAGACACCAATTTCTACACCCACTGTAGCCTCAATATGGAAGACATGTTCTGACTTGAGGTTGCAGTGCTCATTTCTTTTACAAGTGGAAACGCTCACTTTCTTCTTTCTACTACACTCACTACCTACATGTATAGCATGAGTGAATTCAGTATAATCTCACAATGATTCTAGGAAAGGCAGAAAATCAAAGTTAAAAAGTAGGTAGGTGCAGCGAAACTTCCCTCATGAAAATGCTTCATAAAAAAAAAAAAATCTAGAACTTATTGATCATCAAAGGATGATGATGAACAGTGGATCTGTGGGTTGATGATTTTCTTTACTTCCATGATAACATGGCTTGTGTGATCTCTTTTGTTGTCACGACTACTACATTGTGGCCTGTCCCTTTTAACCACTGTCATCCACCTGCAAACGTGCTGTGACAGGCCACCATAGAAGTGTAAATCAGGAGTTGGAAGTTTCAACAGGAAGTTACAGTGTGCTTGAATTCAAACTCCTTTGAGACACCAGTGTAATAATAACAGTGAAATCTTTTCTTTTAACCCAACCTGCTGTTGATATTCTGCCAATTGGGAATATCAAAATATAAAAATGTTTTTTTACTCTGACAACCTCTGAGTTTCCCTCTTTTGAGCTGAATGTGTGTAAAACCACAGAAAAAGACTGTGGAGTACTCAGAAAATATTTCTCATGTGAAATAAAGAAAAAACTGAAAAAGTTTGCCACAAATACAGCTTGAGGCTTTGCTCCAAAGTGTTAAGTTTGAGTCTCCACAGTGAATACTACTACTGTGTAAAACTGATTGTACGTGCATGATCCCCCATATTTTAATGAGATCCACATGAATGTTTCCGTCCAGAATAAAAATTTAACAAATGTTTTGTATTAGATGTTTTACATGATCAGAAAAACTGTGGCTTCAAACGAGCCTCCAAGCGATACGTTAAGTTGGTGACGTTACAATTATACATTCACCACCCTCAGCCATGGCATGGCAAGGGATGCAATATCACCAGCAGACTCGATGTAAAATATAGTGACCAGTGCCTCCTCGGGCCTGTGAGTTTGGGTTTTTTTTAGTATTTTTTTTTAGAGGGGCCTGAAAGAAATGGGCATTAAAACAGAGCGTTCAGACAGAGGGTGAATAGAAGTGCTGCCGCAAAGTACAGTATGAGAATAAGCAATTATGAACTAATAATCTCCCTGTTGTGTTTCTCTTCTTCTTTGGTTCAGAATCGGTGAGGGGTATCCCAGCACCCGGCGGGATGAATGGGAGCGGTGTTGGAGGGACGGTCCCCACCAGCCTCAGCGGGCAGCAGCTGGCCTCTGCCATCCCCTCACCCACCGCCGGCAAGTCCTGGCGCAGCAAGTCCATGAACCTCAAGCACAGTGCCACTTCGTCCATGCTGGCAAGCCCCACACACTCACCCTCCCCCACACATTCACCCCAGGGCTCTGAAGGCCTTCTTCAACACGGAAGCGATGGAAAAGTAGGGTCAGCCGGCAGCGGTGGACCCCAGAGGTCCATGCTGGAGAAGTTCCGCCTGATTAATCCTAGATCGGCTTCGCGAGCGTCGCCATCTGTGGCAGAGATGGCTCTGCAAGAAGAGGATGACCTGTCAGAGTACGGTGACGATGGATTGATGCCCATGGGGTCAGTGTGCAGCAGTGGCAGTAGCAGTGCTACAGCCAAACAAATGCCTACCAAGTCCTCTGCATCTTCTCTGGCCACACCAGGGAAGACTTCCTCTTCTTCCTCCCCTTCGTCTTCATTTTCAAAAGCCTCTGCAAATGGCAGCAGATCCATGTCCAAAGTCAAGGAGGACAAAAGCAAGTCTGGGAAATCTTCTAAGGACAGCTCTCCACCCAAAGAGGAGCATGAGTCGTATGCCGACCCCACCAAGAAGACATCCAAAATCGCCAGCCTCATCCCCAAGGGAGGGAAGCCTTCATCTGGAAAGAAAGATGGCATCTCTTCAGCTTCCAGCGGCATCCCTAAGTCAGGACTTAAAGCTCCCTCTACCACAACGTCCAAGTCTCAGAGTCAGTCGCAGAGCCAAAGCCAGGCCGCCTTAAACAGCAGCGGCAACATGCGGGGTGGAGAGGTGGAGAGGGCCAAACTGACCAAAGGAGGGCAGGGTGGGAGTTTCTACATACAGCGCTCCATTGGGGGCCCAGAGGGCAAAAGGACCAGCATGACCTCCTCCACCAGCACCTCAGCCCTATCTGGGTCCAGTGGGATGCTGGGAGGGGGTGGTGGAGGGGTTGGAGGAGGGGTTGGAGGAGGAGGAGGAGGAGGAGGAGCAGCACT
>OMLP01010894.1:29022-51116 GCA_900302685.1 Spondyliosoma cantharus | reverse complement strand
AGCAGCACTTGGAGGAAATGGAGTGGTTCAGCTTCCTCAGCAGCAGCAGCACAACCATCCCAATACTGCCACTGTCGCCCCCTTCATGTACAGGTGAGACGTGTGTGTGTGTGTGGGGGGGGGGTGTCTTATGCACTGCAATACTTCTATGATACAAACTAAATGAGCAAACTTGTTTATTTCCATCTCTCCCACACATTTTTTTGCCCAGAGAGGTCAATATATTGACCCATTTCGTCAAAGTCTGCACACATTCAGACACACACTCACTATGCATCCTCTCACACACACCCCAAGAAATCCTGGAGCACTCCCAGTGATCAGCTGGCGCTCCCCACCGTGCATCTTGCTCTCGCCTCCACATCTCTTCACCGTCATTACAGTACAAATTAACATCCACTGCCTGCCGCTTGCCAAAGCCTATTATTTAACTGTCTGGGTTTCATCTTTGATGTGAGAATCCAGACATTGGCAGCGTTCAGGAACCCCTTACCCCTCCTCTTCATTCAACCGGTGTTGTTTTGATGCATGCAGCTGGCGCGTGGTTCCCTGACGTTACAGCCATCCGAGGTGGAAGTGGGTAAATCTGCCCAGCAGGGCCGATTTTCTCTTACAACAGCCGAGGTAATCCAGGGGGAAAAAAATGGAGGAGCCGCCAAAGTCTCTGGAAAGCCTTTGTGCTCGGAGAGAAAGCGAGTTAGGAATCCCATTAAACAAGACTTAATCCTTCAACCCTTCTTTCCCTTTCGTCTTCCTCCTTCGTTGTGCACAGTCAGCTCTGCCACATTCAGTGGTGCTTCTTTCGAGCATTAGCATTACTTTAATCCCACACATTTAGCAAGTTAAAACTACTGCAGTTATCGGTCCTGGGCAGATAGTGAGTGATAGTCAGTTATGAGGAAGAGAACCAAAACTGAAAGTGCAAAGCACACACAGCCCACTCACTGAGCAAAAAGTAAAGGGAAAAAAACTGAGTGCAGAAAGTGTACCATCTGTGATATCAGCCACAGGTTTCTGAAGGAACTTTTTGAAGGCTTGGCTCAGGTTTACCACTTGCTGCCATTTGTATCAGTGATTTGAACAACAAATGCTACTCCCAGACAAAGCTTACACTTTTAAGAGACCAACACATTCTTGCTATATCAAATGTTGACAACAACCTCTGATTATTGGGATTTCAAACTCTGAAGAGTCAATGGTAGAGATGACTTGAGCTTGACTCGACTTGGCTGTTTTGATCACTTGCCACTTGACGGAAAAAGAATGACTTGAGACTTGACTTGGGCTTGGAAGTTAGACTCTTGACTTAACATGACATGTGACATCATAACTTGTCTCCGTTCTTTAAAGTTCTTTGATGTTTCTTGTTCTTTGAAATGATCGAGGGAATTTTTTGTTTGATCACGTAGAAATTAAGAAATAAATGTATACACTTTTATAAAGTTATTTTTTTGATTACATTTATGTGACAGAAAATCAATCAATAGTTATAATACAAATGTGTGTCATTGTCATACCTTTTGAACAGGGAGATAAATTGGACATTATATATCAATATTAGACAGGTACTAATACGTCGTCTTTTCACTTTAAAATTACCGGGACATTAACTTGGGACAGCTGGGCTGTTAGCGGCTTCTTACCTTCTGTAGTTAAGGCTCTGTTACATCCGAAATTTACCTCTCCATCCTCACAACCTTCAATAGTAGGTCTATGAAGACTGGTGCTCTCGAAGCTTTTTTCCTGTTGTTACTGTACCGGGCAGTTTAGTCTCCCTGGCATTTTGTTCTTACTGAACATCAAATCAGTCAATAAGAGTTCCTGCAGGGCTGAAACATCTCTGACCTAGCAAGCCTGCCTATGAAAGATTTGTACAGATTTGCTTTAACCCCACGAGAGAATCCACTGATCATTGATTTTATCTTGATTATGCCCTTTGAAATGCTGGTGTGTTCGGGCCTTTAGACAGATATTTTCACCCATTGAATAATAATACATGAAACTAGTCCTCACTGAAACAAAGAGGGCATGAATCCCCTGGTTGTATCAGTGACTTCTCTTGCCTTTGAGACACAGCGCAGTTTCGTGTCTCCCCTCTACCTTTTTTGCCAAGATATTTCCTTGTAGGCATATTTCTCTAGCCTCCATCTTCTACCTCCCCCACTCTGCTGTAAATGTTCCTCCTCGCCAGCAGGCCTCAGCCACAGCCGTCAGCATGCAGACAGTAAGTGTAAAGGCCTCCTGCAGTGCTGCAATTTACCATCATTTTCAGCCCAATTAGACACCCTTGTCTTGTTTCTCGATCTACGCCCACCTCAAGTTGTTGCCTCCGCCAAGATTAATAGACCAGTGTGATTGTAGGACTTTGCTGCCCACACACACACACTCAGAGTTGCAATGTCGTTAACTGTATCTCATGTGTCCTCCTCTACTCTTATAGCCTGAACTGACCAGAGTTCAGAAACAGCATCAGGTGTGATAGAAATACTGCAGTGACACTATAAGCTGGATTAAAAATTGCACAAAATTGCTACAGTTTGAATCCTACATTAAAGACAGGCCCTACCTGAATCATCTCAGTGAAGTTAGCCGTCCCTTCAGAAGTAGCCGAATCCATTTTTGCAGAATAATCAGTCATTACTGCAGCAGTCACCTTCTCTCCATGTATCTGCTTTCATATTTTGCTCCCAAATATCTCTGTCTCTGCGTCTGTGACTCCACTGAGGTGAGGGAAGCTGGGAGGAAGAAAAACACAAGCTGAAGTCACAGACTGATGCTGCTGTCGCAAATGGGAGCCAATTTTTATCTGCAGCTCTGCAGGTGGTGGTGGTTGTGGTCCCTGGAGTGTGTGTGCTGTGTGTATGGGAGGGCATGAAACTATGGAGTAGCTTGGGCTTATATCTGTCTGTGTGTTTGTGCATTGAAGATTTAATGTGTATTTCATGGTTTGCATGTCTATGTGGTTAAAACTGATGGTTCACATGCTTTTATTCGTGTGCGTGTGAGTTCCTGTGAGTGTGCATTTAATTGTTTTTGCATGTGTGTCATTTGTCACCGTGTTTAACTGTCTGTTTGCGTCGTTGTCGTTGGTTTTGTGTTTTTCTTGTTATTTCCTGCATGTGTTGTGTGTAGGACTGTTATCTCAGGAAGTGCACTGGACTCTATCCTTGTTTCTTCACATCAGCAAACAAACAGTGAAGCGTGATGCAGCTCAAGGTTGAGGAGGAGAGGCAGATGCACACAAACACATTTTTTCCTGCACACACACAAAGAACCATTCACAGAAAGCAACTCATCGGAGACCGTCCCCCCCTTCTGTTTAGAGGTGTCCATCTGTTGAATATGTGACTCAAACCAGAGACGAACTTAGAAATTAAAACACTGCTCTCGCTTAACATGCAGACACACAATGAACAGAAGAAGAAAGGGAGATTCTGACTGTCGCTTCAAATAAAACACTAAAATCTCTCAGTTACTGGTCTTTCGAACCCTTAAATTCCAACCAATGCATCTGCTGGCCTTTCTATTACTATTGAAGCATTTTAGCCACTCCACAAGCCATAAAGTGTACATGAACTACTATATTTTTAACGTGATTGTAGTTTTGATGTCAGATTACACTCCAACCAGGGTACAAAAGGAACTTTCATCCTTGAACAAAACTGCGTCCTCTAGAGATCGGGGCAGCTGTGTCTGGGGAGATAGAGCAGGTCGTACACTAATTGGGGGTCTGGTTCAATCCAGGCTCTAGTTGCATGCCGAAGTGGTCTTGGCCAAGTTACTGAGCCCCAAATGGCTGCTCCATCAGTGTGTGAATGGTAGGGTGAATGGCTGAGCATAGAAATATTGTGTGACCCTCCAGATAGACAATGTTATAACACTTTATAATACCCATCATTAATAAATGGTAAATTTGATGGTAGTTATACTATTTTATTATTTTAATTAGGAATTAAATAAGTTCCTTTAAAAACATATATTACTGTCAAAATGCTGCAGAATTACTTTTCTACCATGTAGTCGTGTTCATGTCCATCTCGCATGTAGCTCCAAGCTAAACTCATACATACTGTGAGGGAAAGATTCATTAGTAAGCTGTTTTGAAATTAAAGGTTCAAAAACATGGTTACAAACCGGAACTATCGGGACGAGAAGTGGGGAACAGGTGGAGAATATCTCAGGTGAAAGTGAGCCGAGCATGAGTGCAAATCATATATTATATTTTTTTTAATTGTGCCATGTAAAACAGTGCACTAGAAAACAGCTCCAAACATTTCTCTGCTTCATCAGTTCACTGCATTGATTCACAGTGAATGAATGAACATGACTCTGAAAGATCTCCCCCCCATTGCTGTTTTGAACCAACTGTAGAAGCTCTCCTCCAGCTCGAGTTTCCCCCGATACCTCAGCCTGTCTATGTAACCTCTGTGTATTATTTGTTCTCTGTGCCTCCAGGACATTCTCAGAAAACGACTGCACCATGGTGGCCCCAGCCGACCCCTGCCTCAGCCCCACCAAGGGAGAGCTGGTCTACAGCAAGACAGCCAAACAGTGCCTGGAGGAGATATCAGGTAGAGCACCGTCACACATGCTGTGGGCTCTGCATGTGATATTTCTCTGCGCGGGTGTGTGAATGTGCGCGTGACTCTGTGCGTTAGCATTTGTCTCTTGTGATCTTGATCATACTATGTTTAACCTTCATCTGCTGCTCAGCATCTGTTTACCCAGAGTTGACCTGCAGTGCTGATCTACATGTGAGAGGACAATGCATTTACCGTCTTTAGGAAATAGAAGAATTGGTTTAGCTGACATTAAGATGGTTGTATTACATTATGGATTAGCTGCTCTACCTAACATTAGAGTTGGAGCAGGCTTCAGGCTCTGTTTCAGTGCTAATGGACGATAGTTAAAGGGTAGCCGCAGGACGGAAGAGGTTTCGACGGCTACTGCTGTGGATGGCACAATGCGCTGGTGTCGTGCGGTTGGTGTGTGAGTGTGTTTTCCATGAGTATGTGCTGACGTGTTTTGTATTTGTGTTTACTGGGGTGATCCCTGTTGCACACTGGTTTCATGTAGCGAAGGGAAAAGGTCAGCGCTGACAGCCGGACACAGGGAGCATCTGCGGCTCTTTGTTTACATCCCTGCAGGCTGACATCATCTGTTACAATCCCAGCGCTGCATCACCACCAGTCACATGACACATCATCGTCAGTGCAAACACATCGTTTATTGTTTTCGGTCTCAGAAGAGGAATGGATTTTGCAAATTTGATATCTATTTTTATCCAGAGCCCCTACAGTGGTGTTAGTTCAGATATTTGAGCCGTATCCAAATGGAGGAATGGACGGACTTCGCACAGAAACTACAATGGAACAATAAAAGTGGGTAAAGAGGAGTTCTAAGCTTTAAGAACAACAGAGAAATTCATTAACTAAAGGTTGTGTTGTGAATGAGTGAGGTTGTAATCACTCAGAAACGGAAACATGTGCTCAGAAACACAATTGACCTATAACATGGACTTTGAATTTCTATTAAAGGATTATCAACATGACAACAATTAAATGTGGCCCTTTACATTGATAGTGGAATTAGATGGAAATTAACAGTACGCTCTCCTCTATTTTGTACATTCTGTATGTTTAGGGTTATGATCCTGGTTAAAATAAATCCCACTGTTTGTTTGCAAAGACTGAAAACATCTTTATTGCCCTATGATTGCAGTCAGCGGACATCTGTGCAATTGAGCTGAGAGGTCAGGATGGAGGGACATTTGACCAGTTTGAGGGAGTTTCTAACCATAAAGTGAAATTCCTGACAAGGAGCAAGATGAGAGGTTAAGGCAGGCAATTCACCATCAAAACACAAACCGCTGGCACAGAGAAATTCCATTGTTTCGAATGGATTTCGCCAGGCTCGTATGAAGACTTCATTGTCAGAACTCCTCTGATCCTGTTTTACATTGAAGATCTTTGTATTTCTGACATTAATCAGGCAATACTGACTGGATTGTGTAGCCCGTCTGAAACACAGTTAGTGTCACTGATTTAATGTCCAATCAAAATTTCTGTGAATGATTTGGATTTAACATTTTTAGCAGAAAATGCCCCTCAGTTGAAATGTTGTATTTGGCCACTTTGAATGAAACCTCATCCTTGTAATAACAGGAAATATAGAGACGATAAATCAAACAAACAGTGAACTCAGTGAAAAATAAGATGTCAAGTTCAAAGTGCCAGTGTGCACAAACAACAGCGTGTGATTGCTGGTTTGGTTTGTCAGATCGGCAGTGACATTCCAGACATTTTGCTCTGGTCTCGGCTTTTAAGAAACCCATCATTTGAAGGCTAAAATTAGACTGCGGCGTTGACCATTCCCTTTGTTTGGGGTCCATTTCAAACACTTGCTTTTTGTCGTCACACGTTTCATGGTCGGTGCACATCCTCCTTCTGTCCGACTCTCTCTCCATAGAGGGGCAGAAAGGAGTCTCTAAGAGGGAAATTCAAGCAGACGCGCACCGCAAATACCACATGACAAGCCTGCTCGTATTACATATACAGGCTGAACCAATGTCAGGAGTGACAATGTCCAAACATCAAGGCAGTACCATTATATAAAGTCTTTGTCCACATGTTGATTTAAGATTTTGTGAATTTATTTCTAGACGGAGAAAGTAAAAACAGCTGAGGGTAAGCTCTGAAATAATTTGATTGATTTTTATCTGTTCATCTGTTCATTTTGAATCAAAAGAAAGCATAAAAAATTGTGTGATGAACTGATAGCTACAGACTAATATGTAATTGAGCGTGAACACATGATAAGGATAACCTTGATGATGGTTTTCGGAGGCTTCCAGCTCCTAGCTACTAGTAACCAGCATGAAAAAATGTGTGGAAGACAGCTGTGACTAATAAGGGCTAATAAAGCCTGCATTGATTGATGGGGATATTTCGGTTCTGTGGTCTCATTGTTGATCCATGATAAGCTGCGGGCTCGCTTTTTTTTGCTCCTCAAGGTAGCATTTAATTAAGTCGGCTGGCTGGCGCGGTGCAGCAGGGGCTGCGAGCTTACAGGTGCACTGTCCAAACAACTCACTGTCACACTGTGAGCAAAAAGATAGAGGTAGAAAGGGAGGCTGAGGGATAGTGTGAGCGGGGAAAAGATAAGGGGCGAGGAAGAGGAGGGAAGTGAACAGAAAGTGAGAGAATGAGACGGATTAAGAGGAAGAGAGGGTGATAAACAGAGAAGGAGGGCTAAGGGAGAGAGAGAGAGGGAGAGAGAGAGAGAGAGAGTGTGTGAGTGCTGCAGGCTGCATGCTGGAATGAACAAGCAGACTGAGAGCTACGTGAGCCTGTTCGCCGGCTTCACCAGCCGTTCATTCTCCGCTGCGAGGAGAGAGGGACCGTCAGAGAGTCAGAGGGGAGGCAGGAGAAGTGTGGCAGTGAGGTGGTAATTAAAGGAAAGACAGAAGGTGGAGGGAGAGAGATAAGAGTGGAAGAGGAGAGACTGTCATTTAATAGGGGGAAGAGATAAAGGGAGTGTGAGCGCAGGAGGAAGAGAGAACGTGTTTGTGAGGGAAGGGAGATGTAGCGACTCATTCATCCACGCCCCTGACTGTGGTGGAGGAAGAGAAAGGAGCCAAGAAGACAGAGAGACAGGAGAAGGAGTGGAAAATGAGTGTTTGTGTCTTGCTCACCGTCTGACCATGAGTATGTTCTGGCTCAAGGATGGATCTGGACTCTACCTACATGCCTGAGAGGGAGGTTTTCTCTCCGCTCTTCGCCTTGCGCCTGCTTTCCCTCCATCCCTCTGAAGACTGGACCTCAGTAGGGAGGCGTGGGACATCTCTTTGCCTCCTCCGTCCTCCGGTTCCTCCTTCCCTCCATCTGCTCTCTCAGTGACAGCCAAGATGTGAAACGGAGACAGGTAGATTCGCTTGCACGCATAGTTTCACTCCACGAGCCACCAGAGGCGAAAAAGGTAAGCCGAGAAAAGGGAGGGGAGCGGAGATGAAGAGAGGAGCGGAGTTCTCGGTGTACCAGGGGGGCAGCCCGGCTCGCCGGCCTCCCCAGCCTCTCCCCGACAACCTCAACCTGCGGATCAAGCAGCGCTCACTCACAAACCTGACCCTGCTCAGCGACGGTGAGCAGCGGGTTTACGCCTTTGAGCTTGACGAACCGCCGTCTCGCCTTTCCCAACCTCAGAACTCTTTTGTGTACTCCTCCACGCAGCGGGCCGGAGGTAGCCTGCAGGGAAGCCCGAGGAAGGAGGCAACTGCAAGGGGCGGAGGTGTGCGGGGCACCAGAGCTCGATCCCTGTCACTCTCCCTCACTAAGGTGCTTTCTCAGTCAGAGCACTCCCTCATCCCGGTCCCCTGGCGATGCACGGGCACAGGTGGGCGGCCACAACGGGCGTCATACAGCGGCCACCCACGGGCTGAACCAGCGCGGAGGTCTAGGGGGGAGGGCGGGACGGATGAAGAAGGCAGCAGCGGGCGTTCAGATGAGGAACCAGCAGCAGGAAGGGGTGGTGGGAAGCGTGGGGGCAAGGAGAAGGACGGAGGGTACTGGGCGGAGGAGGAGGTCTCAGGGGGAGGTCCTCGTGAGGGAACAGCTCAGCTGGATAAGGAGGTGATTCTCACCATGCTGGGCGACCTGGAGCAGGCGCTGCACACGCAACCTCGCCCACCACGTAAGTTGACACAATCAGTAGAGTCCAGGAAATGGCCATGTATGTGGAAGGCGTTATACATACTTTAGATGCCAGTAACTTGGGGATTACATGCCTCTGACAGCACCACGAATTGGACACTTTGTACAGGAAGTAAAAGAACTTGGGTTAAAGTGAGATTTTGGTTGTTGGAAAAACGCGAACTTGAGCAACGTGAGTGTGTCAGAGCAGAAAACGCCTTCAATAAGCTGGTTATTTTCTTAATCCTCACCATGGGGAAACCTATTTCTCAGAGCACACTATTAGCATTTTAAGACATTATTTAAAAGCAATTTGTGCGACAAGGCTGTGAAAGGACACACACCTCCCCCATGCACGGTGCTGTTAATGCGTCCTCGCCCACAACATTTACACAAGCAGCAGCAGGAGTTTGAATTCATGGACAGAGGCAGATAAAAAGATAACTTTTTTTACTCTTACACATCCTTTTTGTCACACTGTCACAGCCTACGCATAAAGCACTCTGCTGTGGTTGCAGCATTGTTGAGCTCTGTACTGAACTAGCAGCTAGAGTCAAACCCATGGCTTGCCGTGAGAGTGTGGTTTTTGCTTTTGGAATGAGCACCTGTGTACAAAACTGGCTTTGACGTGAGAGGAAAAGGGGATGTGGGAGGGGGAGGTTCAGTTGATGAGATGGACCGCTTTCTAGGTAGTGGTGACGGCGGAGACGATTATTGTGACTGTGCAGATAAAGATGCACAGCACGGCAGGGCGAGCTTTGGCAACGAGCAGATTATCACTGTATTCCTAAAAGCAGGTAGAGGCATGATGCAGCATAAAGCAGAAATACCTTGAGATAAAGATGGTGAAAAACCAACACCTCACCTACTGATAAAACACAGCCCCCTCACTGCCTGTGAGTCACACTGCCAACGTTATCAATACCTTGTTATAACACCTTTAATTTCGTGTGTGAATGCTTATCTACACCCTGTTTGTGCATACAGGTGCTTTTAATCTTTTTGCCTGCATGCATGCCTCCAGGTGTGTGCATTTCTATGTATGCGTTGGAGATCTGTCCAGATAGTTGCAAAGCCATTAACATTTTTGAACAACTCTTTCATCCCTTCAAACTTGGCTTTCCCAGTATCCAGCTGCTGCGGTGGCAGTGTGCGCTTTTAGCCTCAGGGAGCAGTTGTCGTTGATACGTATTAACAAGCTCTCAATGTGCTGCAACGCCTGTGAGGGAACACATTCAGCAACAGGGCCAGAAGATTGCGTGTGGAGACATCTATCTGTGTGCATGGGTGTGTGTGTGAGGGAGAGAGAGACACACACACACAGAGAGGGAGAGAGAGAGATGCAGTAGCCATACACCAATGACTGACAGCCAAAGCTTCATTAAGGCTGATTTGCAACATGGGTAGAGCTAGCTTACAGTTATGTAGAGTAGTGTGTTTGTGTGTGCCAGCATGCATGTGTGTGTATTATAATTGGATGACTGGGATGGTTCCCTAATAGTATTCAGCTGAGGCGAGTGGCATCAGTACCAGCTAACATGCATTATTGAAGAGAAGGAGAGAGAGAGTGAACTAGCGCTGAAGCACCCACTCTGTGTGTGTGTGTGTGTGTGCGTGTGCGTGCGTGCGTGCGTGCGTGCGTGCGTGCGTGTGCACCTTACTCCCTTCCATGCCCCTGGTCTCAGTTTGGCTGCTTCACAGCGTCACAGGGCCAAGAGCTGGGCAGCAGCTTGAATCCAAATGAATGCTTTGTGGCTTTCTCACCTCTTTGTACTGTTAGATGGTGAAGTGGAAACACCAGCTGTATGCGTGAATAAACAGCCACTGCATTATGATATTAGTTAGGTCAGTTAGGGATTGAGCTAGAGCGTATAGTATATTGGCAACTACTTTGTTAACTGATTAATCGTCTCAGTCAAGCAGAAATGTCAAACAAATGGTTGCTTTAACTTCTCAATTAAGTATTTGCTGCTTTTCTGTCAGATTTGAAGACAACATCACTTTGGACTTTTTATAACTTTTTCGACATCATATACTCGTAAAGATTCATCAATTAATCTTGAAAATAATCATTAGTTGCAGCCGCAGATTAACTATGATATTTTAACATTTTCTTACTATCAATTCATCACATATGGCAGCACGGTCAGTGGCCTTAAGCTTCGAAATATGACACTCTTCCTACCACTCAAGTGAGAGTTTTGCATATGAAGACTTTAAAAATTAAGTGTGCTGTCAAACAGTTCAGGTATGATGATTACTTAACTCGATAACTGAATTCAGTCTCGAAATGTAAGCTACATAAGAAATGATGTAAGAAATGACGTAAGTAACGCCATTTACGTATGCCAACAAATAACTCTTGAGTCTTTGTCACAAACGGGCAACAAACCAAAGTCTCCAGAGGGCAAACCCTATGAATGACCCAACCAACCCCAGGACTCTACTGACTAGGCTGCTGTTTTTGGATGCATTGGGCGCGAGAACGGGCTGGACATTTTTCAGTTTTAACAGAGGGGATAGGAACTGGTCTCTTTGATTCACCCGCAACTAGCAAAGTGACTCTTTTGGTTTCAGAGCCATGGACGGAGGTATAGATTCTAAATTGGAACATCAGTCAGATAAACGATGAATCATGAATCAGGCAAACTAGACTCATCTAAGCAACCCCTATTTCCCTGCTCTCGCTGCTCGTAGGGCATGAAGAGAGGAAGTAGCAGGTTAATAACGGGGGATGCATTTTGGTCATTTTGTTAACAAGGGGGATGACATCCCCCCTCATCCTCCATCAAATTGTGCAGTGTCTGCTACTCTATTTGATCCACAAAAAGGCTGCTGAGTTGGTAAATTGCTTACAGGCATTGTATTTGGAATGAATATTCATCTTCTAATTCAAGCCTCCAATGTGTGTGTGTGTGTGTGCACGCACGTGTGTGTGTAAAGTGTTGTTTTTGCCGTGGGATGCTGTTGTATTGCCGAAAATTTTGCTCGCCTCTATACTGAGCTGTGCAGGTGAGACCTCTGCTCCTGTACCGCAGTGAGTCGCTCACACACTTGCACTCAAAAAAACATAAATGCACACACACGCCTTGGGCTGCTTCTCAATGTTGCATGAAGTGTCCGTTCATGTTGGAAACTCCAGGGCCAGATCTCCTCATATCATTTTATAATGGGGCTGTAATTGGATCTTTCTGGAAGGGCCCTGGTGAGAGGAGAGGAGCAGGGAAGACATGAGAAAAGGAAGAAGAATTACGGAAGAAAGAAAACCTCTCCATTTCCTGTTAGATTCGTGGACTGGATGTCCTTTCCTTGAAGGGTTGCAACCTTCTGAAAAATGACTTTATCGTACCATCTTGTGCTTCAAAAGAGAGCTTTGGTCTCTTGTGATCCTATCGGTGCTGTTTCAGATGTTTTCCATCCTGACAGAATTCAATTCAGGGCAAAGAAGTTTCTGCTCACGGGCCGTGTGCCCAATTTTGTCACAATGACTTTATGTATTTCTAGTAACTTTTAGACCAAGATCATATGTTCCTCTTCGATTTGTAATTACGGACCATGGAGCGAACATCTGATATGGGGTCAGAGGTTAAGAACATTAGATACCACCTCGACCTCATGCAACCTGCCGTCTGTTTGCTCTGCAAAGACAAAACATGACCTCAATTATACCAGACTGCTCTTTACCCTGCGAGGTCACTCACTGCACAGTACAGTATAATTGAGGTCGAGTTTTGTCTTCATTTTGAAAAGAGATTTTTTGAATGCAGACATTGGCGTGTTTGAATCTTTCTCGAACTGTGAGATCTTCCATTATTGTTTCTTAGACAATATTAACCGGCACTGAATCTTGTAATGGGTAGCAGGTAAGAAAAAAACATATTAATCCGAATCCAGTGAAAATTAGGTTCTGTCGACCCTGTTGTTCATGATTCAGTGATTATTTACTTTATTTCAAAAAGGGCTGCAACTAAGGCTTATTTTTTATTGTTGATTGTTTTCTTGATTAATCAATTAGCTGTTTGCGCCATGAAATGTCAGAGAATGGAAGAAAAAAGGCCAAATGTCTTATTTGGGTTTTGATATTCAGTTATAGGTTCACATTTTAGAAGCTGGAATCAGAGATTCCAAATATTGACTTTTATTCATTTAATTTGATTAATCAATTATCAAAGTAGTTGGCGATTCATTTGATAGATGATGACAAATGTAAAAATGGTTTCAGCGCTAATTTAAGCAGGCCTTTCTACAGGAGAGACATGGCCGACAGAGCTGCATCAAACATAGCAGTTGCAGCCTAAAAAAGAAGTGAATAGATTCACTGTCATTGTCACCAAGGCAATTTTCTGCACATCCATTGTGCCTAGTGACTCTAACAATGCGCATTTTCACTGAGGATACACAAAACAGGAAGATTGGTGTCAGTGTGCCACATCAGCTACACACTGGTAGTGTTGTGTTAGCCCGTTCAAACTGAATCATTTTCAGTCTGTGTGTAGAAATGCCAGAGACACAATGCAGAGCACAATTTTGCACACTGTGGAGTTTAATTTGAATGGAATATATACAGTCTGCGTTTTTTACTTGAGAGTTTATCCAGATACCTTGAGGTCAACTCTGAAATTGATTCTATAGTCATCCAGGGAAAACCAGCTCCGCTTATCTGCTTGTTTTCAGTTCCAACCTGCCATATGTTCCTTCATATGAACATCTCATCTCTTTTCTCCTCCTGGCGCTGAGTTGTGCTGCAGGAGTAACCGGGGGCCTTTACAAACCTCCAGCCTACCAATACTCCCATCTGCCCCCATTTGCCCCAGTCAGTATAATCACAGTAGCTTTCTGTCAGTGTGTCTGCTCAGAGCGCTGGAATCAGCACACGGTGACAGAGCACAGCATCTCTTCCCATCACACTACATTGTCGCCTTGTAGTGCAAGATCTGCCGGCTCGTTCACCAGTTTCCCTTCTGAGAGCACCTTAGAACTGGAAAGGAGTGTGACCGGCATCCATTCTACTGTACATCTCATGCCACTTGTTAATTACCCATTCTGTGGTTCCTGCCTGCGGATATAGGCTAACTTGACAAGCTAAAAGAGAGGCTTAATTGGAGCAGACAAGCAGATACTTTGGTGCGCCCACAGCTCGCACTTATGAAATGTTGCCCACCCTGTGCTTATTAGCAGGAGCTCTTTCAGAATGGGCCGAATGCCTGCATGAAACAAGCGCTTCATCTGGAATCACTGAGGAGAACGTGAAACATATGAAGTGCATTCAGAGCAGTGTGCTGCTGTAGGGCGGGGTAGGAAGACGTGGACTGAAGTGGCAGCGTTTTCTGACATGATGGCGCTGGAGCGGCAACAGAATTTGCCTTCGCAGGCACGACTGTGTCCCAAACTAACTGACGGAGTGCATGGTGTCATGGCACGACATTTCTGCTTTGGCCTGAAGGAAATATGTCAGTACTGCGTAAAATAATGTATCCACTTTGTTAGACTAAAGGAACTGCGTGTGGTGCAGCCTGACAGGCAGATTCACTGTATAGCCTCCAAATTGTCAACATGGGGTTTAGGGACATGCAGCCATGCTGGCTGATCGGACATCCAGTGACATCCAATAAAATGCTGAATGTCAGATGTCCTAGTCGCTTCCTGAATTGTGTGTTTGTGCGTGTGGAGCCTTTGTGCGTGTGTGTGTGGTCCTAACATGTCAGTAAATCCTTTAAAATGTGTGTCCCCAGGAGAGGATCCTGAGGCGAGACGCATGAGGACGGTGAAGAACATCGCTGACCTGCGGCAGAACCTGGAAGAAACCATGTCCAGTCTACGGGGGACACAGATCAGCCACAGGTAGGCACACAGATGGGACTGCTCATTAGTTACAGGTCATGCTAAATGAGTCTGGTGTGGTACTTCAAAACCATGCCGACAAAGAATTTGTGAGGATTTGCGCCCATGTAGATCTCACGAAAGAGACAAAAGTATAGTTATTTGCCATTCAAACCCCTTGTCCACATTTTCCCAGCCAGTCCTGGATTCAGTCCATCAACCCTGCAGCCATAAGCTTAGTGAGCTGTCAGGGCTGTAGCTACAGCACAAGCAAAATTTAAATTCACCCCTGAAACACAGTTTAACTTCCTTGTTCTTACCGTCAGTCTGATTCGGCTGTGGCATTTTTATTTATGAGGTTTCCAATAAGCTCCACCAATCAGAATGAATTTTTAAAGGCACTTTAAAAGTTTAACCCAAAGGACTTGTTTCAGGGTTGAAGTGAATTATTCTACAAAGCCTGGTTAAAGCCTCTACATTATATAACTACGACAATAGCGTAATGTAACACCTCAAAGTGGATCATTTATAACTCACAAAAGCAGAGAAAACTTACCCCATCTGCTTCTTAGGTGGTTTACTTAATTATTTATACTTTTATTGGCATCAGAATAGTGTAACTGTGTGTTATGTCTGACCATGGCATGCATCATTTGCCTGGTCGGCTTCAAAGATTCAACTGACCACCTGGCTCACTGCAGGCATCGTGCAACTTCACTCAGACACTGCTTTAGAACTAAATCAGATGAAGGCAAAAATGATTTGGCTGCCAGTAGCTACTTTAACACACCCACACCTTTTTTAAGAGACTTATAATACAGTCACAGTTATAGTTTACTGTTCGTCTGAAAAGTACAATTTGTTGTAAAGATTGTTGTATTTGTTTTTTTTGAGTGAATCTGCTCAATTAACAACAAATGAGGGCTTTAAATAAAGTCCCTGAAAGTCACAAGTCAGTCAAGCCCTCACTAACCGCAGTCTCAGATGTATTTAATGTTAATTAGTTAACCTTGAAGTTCCTATGAAACGGCTCGTGGAGTGCTTTGTGCTTCACCATAGTTACGGGGAAAAACAGAAAAACAGATTTTAATTTCTCTATGAAATATGATCAGAAAAATAAATTATGTTGCAATTAAGTTACAATGTTTTCAAATTAAGAGTACACGCCCTCAAGTGCAGGATGAGGCATCAACATTTTTTTTTTTATATTGTTTTTGCCACCTTTTTGCTATTGTTGGGCCTGTTACTGCCACATTGGAGAGATATTGAGCAAGACGTGATCAAAAACACATTAGCATTTATTTTGACGTCATGGAAAGTTTAAGTCTGCATTTATGTTTTTTTCTGGTCACTCGGGGCTAGCGCAACAAAATGTAAACACAACACTGACCTATTATTAAGTTGATATAGAGAATGTACTAGTAAACAGTGACTTTGCAGCCAGCAAAGACAGAGACGCATCAGTTTTCATTCTTTTAGCACTGTATTTATCTCCATCATATCCTTTGGGAAATATCTAGCTCTTTAGCTGCAAAACGCATCACCGTGTTTACCATCTAGTCGCTTATAACAGAGTTGCCTCAAGGGACTTTACAATCTGTACAGTATTGGTAGTGTAATGTACTGTTTGTTTTTTAAAGCTTTTTGGCTGAATCCAGCTTCCTGCTGCATCTCGAACCAACACAGATGGCGTTGAACGTTAACCAAGGCAATAAACTTGCAAGCCACAATAATGAGTTGAAAGATACTTCAACACCCCATAGAACTGAAGAAAACCCATATGATCCATCATAATCATTGGTCAGCAAAGCTGCAGTGACTACCACTAAAGCTGCCTGTTGGTAAAGATAGTAATGTCTGAGTAACCCTCGACTGGAACAAGCACATGTAGAAAATGTAAAGAATGTGGGTGAAATGCAAAAGAATTTTATCATCTCATCCGAGTGCCGCAGCACACATAGACCTGCCTCACACTGACAAAGTGTGTCTGGCGAGTCTAAAGCTGAGACATGTTTAACTTCCTCAGTGCGTCATAGTCAAAACAAAAGAAACACACATTACAAAAGACCCACACATGTCACGACCAAACCACTGAAAATAACCAAAAAGAAGAAGAGTTTCTTTTGTGAACACAGTTTTGCATCTCAGCAGCAATCCTCCCAGTCAGTTTCCTCGTGCATCCGTTGTCCTTGGAAAATAAAAGCAGTTCTGATTTGGGTATTTCCAACTCACCCTGCGCAGTTTATCACACTGATCCGACAGGGAGATATGTCTCCAACTATTAATGATGTTCCCTCTATTACCATACCATCTTCTCCACGTTTCCTGGAGTTAATTAAAAACAGACTTCATCTTACTCACCAGCTGGCACACGTGTAATGACATTCTGGAGTTGACGGACAACCAAAACCTTGAAACGCTGTCCCATCTGTGACCCATGTGCAACACAGAGAATCAAACAGTGTAGACTGCAGCTCAGGCGAAGACAAAATGATAACCGTTGGTTTCTGTCAGCTCCCTAGGCAGTGGTTCTCTGCTCGTCCCTCTCCTTCTCCCTCAGTCTATTATTTTGTGTGTTTTGCCCCATTTGCAGAGGAAGATGGTGGCCAGGCTGCCGACAGCCATGACAGATGGCAGTCTCTGTGTGCGTGCGTGAATGTGTGTGTTTGTTTTCTGCTTCTTTTTTTTCCTTAGAGGAGACTCAGCCGGGCACGATCAATACAGCGCCATTGTCTTACCACCACATTTAATCCAAGGGGAGTTGGGGTGGGAGGTGTTTGATTGGTCTGAGACTTCCAGGTCTCATTCACTAGCATCAGACATGCACAGTCAGCATGAAATATGTGCAAAATGCATCATCATGCCTGCCTAGCATCAAATAACGGGGTGTCTGCACGCACGCGTGTGTGTGCATGATACGGAGCATTGAAGCAGTAAGCACTGGTTTAAGATGGCAGCAGGCCCAGTGAAATAGTGTATGGGCTGCTGCACTGTTTTCAACCATTAGATTTAATGGGAAAAAGAGGAAGTGGGCTCCTGAGTGTGTGTGGCTGTGTCGGGTCTGTTTATATCCTGAATGTAAGGATAGCCTCAGAGTATGCATACAAATTCTGTCCATGACAAAAGCCCGGCCAGACCGTTCTAATCTCTCCCCCGGATAAGAAACGGCTGTAATCACCATGAAGCTTTGAAGCACGTTAAGTAATTAATCACTGTTGCGCTCGAGCAGACATGACCGTCATATTCATCACTGTGTCTTTCTCTGTCGTCTCTCTTTGGGATTCTACCTCTATACCTGTTTAGACCCCATTCATGCAGAGCGGGTGTTCAAATGTCCAGCAGGAGCGCTCAAAACATAACAGTGCAGTCCGCCACTACAGCAACAGCCACCATAGTTTCCTCTTTAATCAACAGTTACTATGCTTATACTACGTCCATTTTTGCTCACAATGAATAAGAAGTCTGTTTATCTGTAAGTGCTGGTGTTATATTTGTTTTGGGCCTTGCCACAACCATGCACCCGATGTAGTGTTACTGTTACTTTTCAATATATCCTCTTAAATCAATAATATGTATCTTCTGCAGAAAATGTCTCGTCATTTTAGAAATTTTAATTCAGAAATGTTACGTATCATATCTTTAAGAGAGAGATGAAATATCAAAGATGCCCAGAGGCTGTAAATCTTTGGCCTCTTTGTTGTTCCCTGTCACCCCTGAAGCTTATGTGTCCCATCGCTGCACACAGATCACTGCTTGCCATGTACTCCTCAAACCTACATGGAATTTTTCATATATGCTAGAAGGAAAGATAGTTATTGTAATACAGGGTGTGCTTGTTCTTAATAGCAATGGAGCAAAAAAGCTTGAATATTTATGAAACTAAGGTACAATATAATTAATTTAACAGTTGCTCTTGGAGTTGTCCGTGAAATGTCGGGCATCTGTCACATTTGGATGTTACTTGCCACATGACCATGAGGACAACATGTGTGCGGCATTTTCTGCATTTTGGCAGCTTCTGACAATGGAATACATTCAGACAGATGTTTTTCCCATCTGTGTTTTGATTACACTGAAGTACAGAAGGCCAGCTTTGCACAAACACATACCCAAACACCAAGTCAAAATATTGTGGGTCAGAAAACCAGGCCTGTTGGTTTGGTTAGAATAGACCTACACCTGTAGTTATGCAGTCTTTAGCCCTGTTCCTAAGGTCACTGCAACAATTCATAAAATATACTTCTGTGGTGGTTATGTAGCTCACTAATATCTGCTCTTTCCACCATTCATTTTTTATCATTATGTGCTGAGCCTCTCTGCTTCATTTCCCTGCTCCAGAAAGACACAGAAGTTCCACAGGCGATATGAAAATGTAGATTCAAACTGACTAAAACTTAGGACCGGTCCACGGTGAGGTGCAGCTTGCTGGAAGCTGGTGGCAGCTAATGTTACCTAAAATGACTGACCAAGTTGAAAAAGCTCTATGTGCTTGGGCTACGGTTTCATGAGCACTGAAACCATGTCCCTTTCTTATTGAACTGACCTTGCTGCTTTGATGCGGCAGTCATCATGGCAGCTCAATTCACATCTGCAACATTCTCAAGAGATCCAGATGTGTTGGGGCCTCCCCAGACAATCTTTATTGATCACAAAACACATTTAATTTCCCTGCGCTGTTTTTTCTCCATCCAGACAATGAAAAATGGTATTGATTGACATTTGAAGAGAAGAATGTGTGAAGAAATGCTTTGATCTTCAAGGACGAACCTGGCACAGCAAACAGAAAAGGGAAATCTACCCAGCTCTTTCTCCCTGTCTGCTCAGGCCTGAGGGATCTCTGTCTAGTCCCGTGGGGGTTCAGCAACCGCCAGATGACATTTGAACATAATAGCTTCACCCGGGCAAGTTTGTTTATTTTGTGTTTACATTTCGAAGACAGAAAGAATTGGGCAGGCTAAATTATTCATTGCTTTGGAAGTGAAGAGATAGCTGTTGGTCCTATTTGTGTGCATGTCCGGGATTCAGAAGCACGGACAAGTTTTTTTCTTTTGCTAATTTTCCAATTAGCTGACGCTTGAAAACCGTACACTGATAGAGAAAAGTCCTAAAGCACCAAAATGACAAGACGTAAGAGTAATGATGGGTCAAATTCAGACACACTTTTCAATGCCGGTCTGACAATGTTCAGACTGAGTGGAGAAGTGACATGATTCAGCAGGACGAAGGTAATACGAGGCACTTCTTGACAAGATGAGTTTTCAGTTTGTGATTGAGGACGGAAAGTGACTTGGCTGTTCTGGCAGGAGTGTGTGTTGCATGGGTGTGAAAGATGGTTGTGTTGGTGGTTGGGCGGGGATACTTTCTCAGGGTCCAGATTGAAGATCTGTGATGTGATGGCGGTGAGCAATTACTCCGAATTGCTCTCAACCTAGTAGAGTTTGATATCTGCCAGTGCTAATGCCAGTTTGTCAACACACACACACACACACGCGCGTACACACAGTATACACAGATTCACAAAAAACATTAAATGGTGGACAGTAAATATAGTGCACTATGCATAGTTAACAGTATACTTCTACTAACAATACCAAAATGCAATTTCATTCAGTCATGATGCAAAGGAGTGATTGAAGAAGTGTCTGAAAACTAGATTGAATATTAACTATGGCGTTAACTCTCTCTCTCTTTATGATGCGCAGTGCACTCGAGTTAATACCAACTCCCATAGAGCCATAATGATAACATTAATAGTTCAGTCTGAAGAAGAGTCTGCACAAGAAACACAGCATCTGGACCTTTTCACTGTTGATCAAAACTTGTTTTAGTCTTCCAAAATATAGTCATCTCACTAACTCTGGAGACTTACCCTACATTCACTTGTTCCTCAGATGGTCCCATTTCCCGTGTTGCCAAATCATTCATCTGACTTTGGTGTGTTCAGGAGCTTTTAAGTTGTAATGTGAATACAGCATCTACAAAGTCATTAAACATGTTGATCGCTGCTTGAAGTTTGAAGCTATGTGTTGCAGTCTGTCCCCGACTTGTTGCTGCACCAGTACATTCCCTAATATCACTAAGATATTGCTTTACCTGACTTGTTGATGAAGGTTCTCAGATATCCAGGTCATGGTTATTCTAAGTGCTATATCGTAAGCAACTGGACGTGTTTCCGATCCATGATTTCAAGAAACTGAAACATGTCCAGCAACAGTTACAACCTGATGGCATAATACAGAAATTATGTAAGCAAAAAATTGATATGCAATAAGTAAATTAATAGAAAGTTTACTTTTATCTGCCATGGTTCTGAGGTATTCTCCAGACTTCAGACTTTCAGGTGGTTTAGTTTGGATCGTTACATGTTAGACAGCAAGTAATTGTCTGTCATAACTAGATAATATTCCAAAGGTAGACAAGAAGTTTACAATATTTTTATGAACTTTCAAAGGTTGCTCCTCTTCTCTGCCTTCAAAGGGCAGATTGGACCGCCACCATGAATCTTCTCACAAGCCTACAGTACCAATCGGTGCATTTTGACAGAGAATCTGAGATGCTGCTATTGTAGATGGGTTAATTAGAAACTTGGATCTATGGTCAGGAGTAACAAGACAGCGTGGCTGTAAAATATGAAAGGATTTCTTTCATGAAGAAATGCTGTTGTTAATATTGTACATGAAGTGTGTGGAGAGCCTTTGAAGTGTTACTGCAGAATACCATCTTTGCTGAGATCAGTGAATGAACCTTCAGGAGAAACACGCGTTTAACTGTTAAACTCTCAGACCTCGTTAGCAGCAGTGGGAGAAAGTTCCTGCGTATTTATATTTATCATTGCTCAGCAATAACCAATCCCCTGCTGTCGACATGGATTGTTCTCCTGCTGAGCTCTTGGCTAAACACAACATGCTCTCCCTCTGTTTGGATTTATTTTGGATTGGTTCTGCTTTAGACCAGATAGTGTGATGATGCAGAGATTCTCATGAAGCAGGGTTTGTGGGAAATGTGGTCTTCATTTTAGACATACTGAGTTTATGGAGTGTGACATATGTTATAGAATGTATTATAGTGTGTTTTTTAATTGAGCCTGTGTGTTCGTATGTGGTAGGTGGAGTGCATAAAATATCTCGGCACCTTTCCTGTTCTTGCTGCTCAGCCATATCCTTCAGTTTGCATGCTCATTTATCTCAACACCTACACGCACACACACAGACACACGCACACAGACACACAGTCTCTCTCAGTTTATCTGTCTTTTTTCCCCTGCTGCTGCCTGGAGATAAAGATAAGCTGATTTAGCAAGCTACATTGTGTACGAATGGTTAAATGATTCTGATTTCTATACCGTGGGAAATTGATTTCTGTATTTTCATATTCCGCTGTGATCGCTTGTCAGATAAGTAGCGGGGGTCTTTTTTGCTTGCATTGTTTGTTCATTTGGCTTCACGGCACTCTGACATGTCTGTGTCTTTGGGCTTGTGTGTGTGTGTTTATCTCAGGAGGTGTTGATAGAGATGTGTTGTGAATATGGCTGGCATCGCTGCCCCTCTCATGTTGCCACTTGGCATCACAGGGTTGCGGTGTTCTGCA
>OMLP01010894.1:4216-26842 GCA_900302685.1 Spondyliosoma cantharus | reverse complement strand
GGCCAGCACGACGAGTGCTGGCACCACAACAGGGCGCTACAGCGGCCACTCGGACCCCTCCAGGTTTGTGTTCAGCGCCCCCCTGAGGCGAGCGGCAGCAGGGGCAAGGGGGGCGGAGCAGGGGGAGAAGGGAGGAGGAGGGCTGGAAGGAGGGAAGCAGATGGAGGTGGCAGGGTACATGAGTGATGGGGACATCCTAGGAAAGAACGGCCGGATGGATGAGATCACCAGCGGGTAGGATGACTAGTGCAAAGCATGTTAGCTTCCTTTGATCCACTGACTAATTACAAGTTCCTGCTTTAAAGGCCTAATCAGTAATTTGACCACATTATTTACAGGTACATTTGTATGCAATAGACTCAAAAAGTCGATTCTTGAAATGTCGTTAAATCTCGGAATATCTTTGTATGTTGCTTTAATGAGAGTCTGCACTCAAGCTGGCATGGACTCGACAAGTTTGTGTAAAACCTGATGGCTCATGTTATCATAGCAGATTTAGCTTGAGTGCACGCCATCATCACAGCACCCCTTTGCTGATGATCACCAAATACTGAGATATTCTGAAATTGTACTTTTCACTCTAATTGTTTGGCAATTGTAGGGAAAATTATTTTGACTATTGGTCTTAAAACATTTTTGACCCCACTGAGAATAACTGATAAGTTTGACTTCTAGATGAGAAATCAGCATTTTGTGTCTACTTGTCAATCATACCTGAAAATAGTTTTTCCCTGGCTTATAGGTTCCCCATAAAGATTTCTAGTAAACTTAACAAAATTATGTTCACATTTAATGTTACTCACCAAAATGTATTACTGCATCTAACAATTGTTTGCGCATGTCCTTTTGCATGCTAGCAGTCTTCTTATGTGTTGGCGCATCACTATGTTTCTTGGTGTATTACTTCCCCCAACTGTTGATCAGAGGAATATCATGAAAGAAACGGCATCATCATAGCAAGTTTTAAATCTTATTTTCCAGTGTAGGTTATAAATTAAAATAAATGTCAATCAACGAGAGAGGATAATAGCAGGTACCAAACCCATGTTTGAAATTTTGGTAGTGGAGCCTTTATACTGATTACTGGAGATTTATGTGTGTTTTTTGTGGAATGCTAAATATTGAGACCATATTCTTAGACCACTGGACAAAATATACCTCCTGATTCCCTTCAGTAAATCATTTTTAGTACTACCTAAAACTTGTTTAAGACATGTTAGCATTTGCTTTAGCCAGGTAAAGCTTTGGTTTGGCAAAGGATTTGGTTTGATTGAGGCTAGGGTAGGTATCTCTTTATAGATCATTTACCACCTGAAGTTACTTCCACCTATGCATTATATATTCATAGATAAAAATGTGTTTTCTTCCTTTTTATGCATTGAACACATTACTTACCCATTTGAAAACACACTCAGATACATAAGATTTTGTAGGAATAGTAAGCGTTACCTTCTGAGGCAGAAGACATCGACTATAAGAAAAATTGGCCTTCTGCATCATTTATACTACTTGATGTAAATTACCATGTAAAAGGCCATCTAAGTGACACATTTTCATTCAGTCTGGCAATACATTATGGGTTTAGTCAAAAAAAATTCACGGTTAGTTGTGTATTCATACAGTTACCAAGGCCTTATCCATCTTTCTGTGTGCGCTAATACAAATCGGCTGCTGATGCCCACCAAGGCTATCGTAGTTTTGGCATGCTTTGAAAGGGAAGGTTCAGGTGGTGCATGTGTGCGTTAACCTTGAGGGCACTTCAACACACTGACAGATTACCTGAATGAAAAAGATAAGTCAGTTTCTCCCACAAAACATCATGACGTGTGTGCAGGCTTCTGACCTTCATTCACTTAATAGCATTAAAGCTAGAGTGATGGAGTAAAGCATCCGTAGGATTAAAGACGTGTCAGGACAGAAAATGTAACAACACGTCGGGAGGGATAGGTGATTAGTTGAATTATTAGCTCAATTAGCTCAACACTAATGATCTCCATGTCCGATCAGCCGTGTCTGATAGCTTTCTGGCTGTAGCCCCAAATCTTACCATTTATTCCCTGCCTCATACACAGATATACGTGCGTGCACCTTTTTTGCGAGTTCACAAAAATGTATATACAGTCTAAACATTGCTCATGAAGCAGTATAATCTCTAATGGTTTAGTTGAATTATTCTAGTGTTAAAGAATAGTGCATAACTGAGACTTTTTTATGCCAAACTGAGAAACTACACCCTCTAACGGACTCTCATCTCACAGATACCTTACAGACGGCGGCCTTCATCTGTATGCGCGGAACACAGGCCGAACGACAGACCAGGCCTCTTCTCGAGAAGTATCCCAGAGAGGGAGCAAAGAGGTGCAGGGCGACATAGACAGGTAAGAATGGAGGCTGTCAGTCACACGGCGCTGCTTGTTTTGCTGATATGTGTCTGATGTAGGTGTGGACCACACCCAGGTCTATCTGAGATTCATGCAAGGACACGTTGTTTGCATGAAAGTACATTATTATATCCAAATTTGCATACAGTGTGAAAGTTTTGAATTCCCCACCTGCAGTAAGTTTGACGGTACAAATTTGAATGGCTTTGCTTGTTGACATTCACTTTCAGCTGTGGCCAGGTGGATGTTTGCAAGGGCAAATCCACCAGACTGTGCTGTGACTGCTTTCCAGTCAGTGATGCATGTGGTTGAGAACAGTGGTTCGCTGCAATGAAAGTGGCAGAAAGGTCGTGTCAGATTTCTCAAGCAGAAACTGCAGGCACTTCCTCTCAGAGCCAGTTGAGTTAGGTCAAAGTTACTGGGCAAGTAAAGCATGAATCCTCTGACCTAGCTAACAAATTAGCATGAAGGTGGAGAAGTAGTATTAGCAATTAAGATAAAGAAACTTGTACATTTGGTACACTAATGTTGTAAAAAAAAAAAAATCATCTACATCTGTACGTGTTTTTTTTGTGATGACGACATGAACGCTGTATTTACACCTGTAAATATTTCACATTGCGAGGCAGCTGGATAGCCGAACCAGAGTGGTTCAACCAATCAGCGTCCTATGAGGAACTACTAGAAGCTATGGGCTTGGTTTAGGTTTTAAGACCAGTGACGAAGTGACTGTTTGTCAGAATTGAAGAGTATTTCTTAATTGAAAAGGGAGCAAAGAACAGCATTGAAGGGATGTTCTCGATGGAAAATGTTATTTGCGCTTTGGTAAAAGTTTGATTTACCAACTGGTTCCACTGGCGGTAGCTCTCCCCTACTGTTTATCTGATAGGTTGAAGTTAGCCTTTGATAGACAGCGATAGACAAATTGTCTATCTTTTGGAAGTGCCTGCCCATTTTCAAACAGTTTCCAAAAAAAACCATGGGGTTGGTTCACCATGTGAAGCATTTGCCTGTACACTTGAGCATTAAGGATTGTGCGAGTCACAAGTTTACAACGGCAAGATATGAGGGAGAGGAAATGATTGAGTATTGACAAGGTGACATGGACGGAGAGCTTTCAGCCTGTGAGAGTATCTAATTTTTTTTTTCTCAATAAAAACAAAAAAACACAAAGCCTCATATAAAAAGTAGAAATTAAGTTGATGTCCTTCAGAGGTGACTGGCTGGGCATCCCCCTACTGCAGGGACATCCGAGATTCAATGAGGTGAAAAGGAGGAGACGTTCTATCGATTGAACGCTGTCAAGCTAAGATTGTGATGACAGGTCCTCAGAGGGGCTGCTGGGAAAATCGACTGATGCAGTGACATTTCACAGTGTCGCAACTTCCAACTTCTGCCAACGCTTTAATGAGTGGCAGTGTTTAGAGGAGTGGGAGGCTTGGAGAGCAATCAGATATGGCTCTCATGAATTAGTTGGCTTTTGTTATGGGGATTTAGATTAGTCAAATGCTGTTAAAGACACACTAAGCCAACCTGACAGCCCTCAACAAAATCATTGTAAAAATATTAATTTAAAGCAACGCTTAGTTGTGAGATGTTCTTTTTAATACAGAGGAGCTTGAGTTTAAGGATTCTACTAAGGAAAAACAAATGTGTTGAATGTGCGTGCTAACATGAGGCAAATTTAAACCGGGTGAAGTACGACTTGCAGACATGCTGATGATATCAGTGTCTGTTCCGTCTATATAATTCGATTGTTTGACAGCCCAGACGATCCTGCTGTGTCTGGGTTACGTGCTCAGTCTCACAAGCATGTTCGTCACAACAAGTCAGTCAAGCCCATCAGCCAGGAGCGAGTCCGATCATATCTGTGATCGGCCGAGCGTCAAAACACGCTAGACCTGACCGGAGGTTCAGAATAGGCGATTAACGTGACCTGCCTGTCAGCATCAGACAGATCCGCCAGTCAGACTTTGACACTCAGGCAAAGGGATGGATAGGATAAGAATAACTATGAACCCTGTGAACTGTCTCTTCCATTTGCCAAGTCTTAGCTTCACCCTGCATGGGTTTTATCTCTGCATTTGAATATTTTGCCTAAAGTGTCTCTCACCTTGCTTTGACATAAATCCAAAAATGTTCAGCTTTTCTCAGCTGAAGTCTGTGTTAGCACTCTGGGCCTCAGGGGTGATGAGCAAATATTGATGCCTGCTTCCCCTTAAGATGCCTCCAGGCAAGAATCTCCCGATTGGATCAGAATCTGAACCTTCAAACCTTGTTTTCCTTCCTTCCTTCCTACATTTCCTCTTACAAAACTACACAAATGTACACATACACACACAAGAACGCACACATTTAATGCATCCCCCTGCCTCCCTCTGACATGTGTGATTGTCAGAAGCCGAGCTGTCACTTCCCGCTGACACACGACAAAGCTCAGGGGGGAAATTCATTTCTGAAGCGATTGCTCACCGGGCTTCACACCTCTGCCTGGCTTTAGGTCCCTCCGTAGGACAGGATCTGCCTTCCATGATTGGTTCCTTCTTTATCCCAAAGCATTCGTCTTCTTTTCCCCATAACCCCACTGGCTTTAAGTGAAATGAGTAGTGGATAAAGCCCAAGTTCAAACAATCTGCTCGCTGACTTTGAAGAACTTTTCATCTTCTCAAATGCAAATGCTGGCATTCTAGGAACAACAAACACTGGCAAAGCATTTATGCTTACAATATGAGTGAGTCAAACCAAGGATATGTGGTTTCTCCTGCCCTGGTGTCTTCAATATCGAGCTATCTTTGTGGTCACTGTCAACTAACCAAAATAAAAAGTTGACTGCTCTTGTAATTGCCAGGTTGCATCAGTCATGCTTTTTCTTTTGCACGTCTGCCCAGTTGCCACTTTATTTTGTCCTCCTTGTCCAAAGAAAAACGATGGACAAATACAAGGAATATGGCAGTAAGTTGCTGACTAAAGAGGAAAAGCCATCTTGAACAGGCTGTTAAAGTGTATCTTCAATTGGTGATGTTCAGGAGTTATTGTCTGGTAGAAGCTGTAGTTTTCAGAACTGAATATCAAACTAAGAAATTGTTGGTTTTCAGATTCAGAGAATTAATGATCAAATAAAAACTCTGACTATAGCTTAGAGCTAACTACTGTTATAGTCAGACTAGAATTAGAAAGACAATCTGCTAAACCAATCAGCTCTGTTCACTTTATCAGAAAATGTGTGTCTTCTGGAAGACTTCAAAACCTGGAAGTACATTTTACTGGGAAAATTCAGTGAAGACTTTAACAATCCAAAAAACAACTTGCAGCAGCAGACCTGTGGCAGAGCTGGGATGTGGTTTCTTAATGTGGCGGGGCTGAAACAGCAACAACTGACAATGTCAACACTGCTGTATGTGTCTAATGCATTACAGACAACATGTTGTAAATGATAAGCCATGTTTTCCTCTTTTTTCCTTTGATGCAACTGGCCATCAGGTGTTGCATTCTGCATGTCTTTTACTTAGGCCTTTGCATTCCACAAGGAACATAGGCCATCAATGAAAGCCCTCCATCATCTCTGGTCTTGGGCCTCTTGATCCAGTTGCTACCATGACACTGCCTCATCTTTGGTCTCTTGTTCTTTGTTTCTTCACCAAGTGGTTTTTACAATTGGGCCGAGTATAAAACATAGCCTAGAAATCAAGGAAAACAGATAGGAAGCTTGATAAAAACAAACTTCTAAGAATCATCTAAGCAGAATGTCTTCAAAACTAAATTGTTTAGCGACCGTTAACGTTGACTGAAAAGTTTTCTGCAGTCATACAAAAGTGAAGCTCCTTTTTTTTGTGTTCCAGGAGATTGTCTCTGTGGGTATACAGTAGAAGGTAAGGCTTTGTGTTACACATAATTAGTGTGTAATTAAGGCCTTGGCTGCAGGAAGTGTGCATAAACAGGCATATCTACAATGGCCATTACTGTTTATATAACAGCCTTTTTTGTTAATTGTTGTGTACACTAAACTTTTCCGAAAGTTTTTCAGGAAGTCTATTTTGTTGTTTTGCTTCTGGCAGCTGGACATGGAGTGATAGCTAGATCTGAAGCAGAGTTTGGGACAAATTATTCTCGTTGTTTATCAGGAACCAAAATAATTACGGAGCATTAAAAGCCTCCTTCTTCTCTTTTCATCTGTCTTTTGGATTTCCTCTCAATTATGAACAATAATTGGGAAATTACACACATGCAGCTACACACACTTTGTAATGCACCATGACATCCGAGCATAAACACATACAAAAGAACACGTCCCTCCTGTCCCCTGTTCTCCCGCCACACTGGCAGTAGTAGACACAGTTCCTGGAAGGCAGAACGCGGGAGTAGGTCTGTGTACATAAACTAAGTTCCCACGAGGCTCGTTATATTTCACGTTTTGCTCCGTCCATAACAGCTCCCCCCGGCTGCCGCCCATGGCAGCTTCACCTGAGGAAATGCATCTAAATGACTCATCAGATCGAGACACACGGCCAGCAGGTGACTGACTGGCACCATCTGGGGCTAGAACAGTGTGGGCTTAGTGTGCTGCAAGAAACCTTACATGATATATGCACTTGATGTGACTATAGGTGGTATTAGATACTGCTAATCTCCATTTATTGATCAGTTCAGCTACATGGGTGTCCTGTTCAGCTGTAGAGGAAGTGACTCATTCTTTTTCTGGAGGTGGTTTGCTTGAAAGGCAGAGGAAAAGGATCAGATGTCCAGATTGGTGTGTCTTTGAGCCTTTGTCAGACCTGGCATTAACATCCACCCTGAGTGATCCAGTCACAAGTGGACAGCTCTAAGTCCACCAGTTCACACTTGGCATTTAACTGTGTGCCCAGAATACATGTGCATACTCAAGGCTAAAAGAACATGTTCATGTGCATCCCAGACCACCTCCAAATGTGGTCTGAGCAGCCGCATCTCAAAAGCATCCTCAGTGCTTGTTGGGGCCCTTTAAACCTGTTAATTTGTGATGGGATCACTCAGGAGGGATGTTGATACCAGCTCTGAACAGGGCCTTGGTCATCACTATGGGTACAGACTCTATGCTTTTAACCACCAGTTTCAAGTGTGACAAGATACTGAAGTACAGTACAGAAAGTCAGAGAGACAGTTACTTTTGGCAGTGGTCCTGAAACTGACCATCTGCTCCAGAGCAGCTGAACAACAAAAGCTCGGCTTCCTCTTCTGATCAGTCAGTTTTAAAACAATGGTGACTTTAGCCTCAGCTAAAAGCCCTCCTCTAAAAATACCCTCCTGTCATGCAACATAGATGAGCGCATGCTCGTGGCTTTACTGTCAAGAAAAGACGCCTGAGGAGAGTGTTTTGACACCGACAGGCTTCCCGTTCTTAGCAGAGACATGAATAAGTAACAGGGCCTCGCTTTTAGCATCCCGGTGTCTCGTGTGTGTGTCTCTCTCTCTCTTTCTCTCTCTCTCTCTCGCGCTCTCTCTTGTCTGAGGGCTGGACGATGGCAGCTGGCTCTGCGTTTTTTTGTTATGTGAAGCTTTTGGGGATTGGAGACAAGACTGTGTGTGTGAATGTGTGTTATGGTGTTCATGCTTGACAAAAAGAGAGCTTGTTTGTGTGCATGTCCTGGACTACATTTTAAGTGTGAGTGTGTGTGCAGATTTCTGCATGTGTGTTGCTGAGCAGCAGAATCCCGGCTGTCACTCTGCAGCACGCTGACAGTCGTGGTGAGGCTGAACGGCTCATCAGTGCTGCCGTAAGCAGCGAGGAGATTTGGAGGAGAAGGTTTTTGCCATCAATGACAGTCGTTATATAAGTTCCTGTGTAGTTCATCTTTGCCAGGGGCGCCACTTAGGAAGAAAATATCCTCTCTCACGTTGCACCTGAAAATACAGCTCCTCAACGCTTCTGCTTTCTAGCTTTGAGAAGTTTTCTGGCGCCCGTCAGTCTCTCTTCTGTCTCTCACACGTTTGTCTTTTTCCACCTTAATGAAGAGCACACAGGCACACTGACTAAACTTAGCAAACTGTGATGGTAATTGGGAGAAGTTTCATCGCCGATTTGAGTACCCAGCTGTTTCTGGCTCTCGTGTGTGTGTGTTCATGCAAATGTGGGCGTCCTCACTTGTGCAGGTGCTTGCATACAGATAGATTTCCTCTCAGAAAAATCGCACAAACACACACACTAATTAGCCATCTTTTCATTCAGAGAAGATGGGGGGAAAGTTTGCATGTTTTTGGAAGCTAAGTTTTCCTCTCATTTCTTATTCTCTGACACTGCTTCAACTGTGTCTTCCATACTGGATGCTGCTCTCCGTATTTATCATTAATCTGAATATTTCCTCCAGGGGAAGCTTGATATCCCCATTAATTACTGTACATGCTGAATTAATAAGTGAAGTCAATTAGTGACAGAATGGCCAGTGATGAAATAAAAAGGCATCTTGCCCTATTTTGTTTTTGTGAATGTAAGTTTTGAGTCCAGAAACGCCGGTCCCACTGCTGAAGATGTTTACTCAAGTGACCGAAGTTAGCTTTTCACCTCCAAGTATCAAATATACACAGATGCCGTTTGCCAGGCTAAATACTGTATGAGCCTCCAAGTTTAGCAATGCTGCATCTATTTGCGTCTGAATTGGCTTCAGCTGAATGTTTGTCATCACCAGTTGTATTGAAAACATCCTGCCTTGTGTTTGTTTGTGTGCCCGCTGAAATAGCTCCCTGATTATTCATCTAGATGCCTTTTTATCGTTTAAAAAAAAATGACTGAGATGCAACTTAAATATTGTATATCACAATATGTAGATACAGTTGTCCTCTCAATATCTGTTCATTTGCATCACGCTTTGTGAACGAGGGCTGACTTTACATTTGCGGGGTGCTGTCAATATATTCTGTTAAGGCACGTTTTCCTCCCAGCATGATGATCTTTGGTCCATATGCCCCTCTGACTGTGAACCAGAGCTCTGTCTGTCAGGGGCAGGTTAGTCATCTGCTAAGTCTGAGAGGTGAAAGATGGTGGTTTTGAGAGACCTATTTGAGAGATTATTAAAAAACTGCGATCAAAGGGGATCTATGTAGGCGTTTGTAGCAATCTGCATGTATTAATCACTTTTTAATTGGCCATATGTGAATGAATTGTAATGTGACATGAAAAATGAGACCCTCCCATCTCTCTCGGTTGCCTTTACAAGTCAGTCAATGCCTCAAGAACCCTCTTCATTAAATTTGTACAGTATAAATCATCAGAAATTAACTTAATTATAATTTTGGTATTTCATTCATTGTAAACACATCACAGCACTTCGGCCGCACTAAATGCTCACTTCCTTACAGCTACAGTTATATTCTGTCATGTAGTGACATTAAATTAGCCTGCTTCTGTTCAGAGGTGAAAAAAACAACCCACCAACCACTTTAAGCGGCCAAATTAACAAACAAGATATTATATGTTCATTTGTCAGGTTCTGATGTGCTAATAGATGAATTTTATTACACACATAGCCAGGCTAACTGTATCTAACTCTCAGCTCGACGGTACATGTGTGTGTATCCCAAGCTGTCAAATGATTTAAGTTGAAAGTCTTTGTCAGTTTTCACCATGCTAACATACAAATGTCTATATGTATATTAGAACACTGGTGTGTTGAAACGTTGTAGACGAGACACTTGGTGAATTCTTTATGAGGAACCACCAGCAGCCACTGTTGAATAATAATTCACAAGATATTATAATATAGAGGCGATTCAGCTTGGCGTTCAAGATGCCGCAAGGTTCAGCTTTAGCAGACACACATACAGATGGCATCAGACACACACAAAGAAGATGCCCCAGGTCCCATAGGTGATCTGTCCACCTGGACTTATCAGGTTGGACCCCGAGGGTGACAAGGCTGAGGAGCTGATGCTGGGTGAGGTCAGACCTGTCTCTCTTTGCCTGTCTTTATAACAAGTCCCATATGGTCTGGTTCTAGATCAGCTCACATGGGTCATTTCAGCCTCAATACCTGCCATATGTTTTGTTGTATGGGAGTAAAGGGACACTATGAAAGCACTCAAAAACAAAGAACTCTCCAACATCATAAATATTCTCTCCTGAATTGGCGTAACTCATTTCACCATTAAAGCCAAAGCATAAAAATGCATTGTTATTTAGCTGAGTTTCTCATATTCCAATAAAATTAGATGAATTACACCAGATGATGCTGAGGCACGACATGTATGACATCGTACCTTTGACTGTCAATCAATATAACTAAACTAATTGCAGAATGATTTTGAGGGTAAGGTACAACCAACGGTAACTTGTTGTTTTCTTGTCAAGTGCTCTGTTTGTGGCATTTTTCATAATAAAGAGCACAAAAGGAATACCTGTTCTGTCCTCCATAGTAGAACTACACATTCAGGAAATGAGATGGGGTTCTGCCCAAAGTCGACGTAAAAAACGTAAAAGTAACGAGTAACGTAAAAAGTTACTTTCCATAGAGGGTAACTAAGTAAAGTAAGGGATTACTTTTTTAAGAAGTAACGAGCAAACACTACTTTTTAAAAGTAATTTCCCCAACACTGAAAATGATATGTATTGACACCCTCCCCGTCTCCCCAACTAATAACTTCCATAACTGTTCCTAGACTTGGACTTCTATACCCACTGTTGCTTGTCCCAGCAAAAGACGTGTGAGGGCTGACTGTATGTGATTTATGGAAAAAACACACCACAATGATGACTCACGTTAAAGAGACACAAAGGTGACATCAGAGGGTAATAAGACATGAAGAATGTTCAACACCACATGTGAAATTATTTGCATTGTCAAGGCGATTATGTTTATTTCTTTAAGATTTAAGGGAAACAGTGATGGCATGGCAGTTGTACGTGGAATTATTTATCTTGAGTATAAGGATGGGATTATAAGATGTCCATAAATGGGTCAATATGTTGTGCTACAAAGCTACATAATAAGTAATGTGATGTAGAGATAATGGGATGTAATGTTAGAAGAGAACAAGAAGGTGACCGGCGGATCTTAACAGTGCAGTGATGTAGTGCTGTATTAGAAAGAGAATGATTCTCTCCATTAACCCCAATGGTTCCAATATATCGCGAGTCTTTAACATGCTGTGTGGTCTCAAACTTTTAATCGAATAAGTTCGTCTAGTTACGAGGCCGAGTGTGTACAGAGGGGAAAGCTGCAGCTTATTTGACTGTTGATGTAGAGCTTGTGCCCCTGAGAGTTTACCCGGATTGGGAATTAATTTTAAAGATTAAATTGTCTGCATGTTTTTGGAGTTAGAGCGTCTTCTTTGTTATGCAGTTGGCACTAATTTGTGATCAAAAGAAAAAATGCATCAGCTATTTGGCTCATTGTTCATGACTTTAAAGAAACAAATGGAGCATTTGGAATGATTCTGTCGGAATGTTTTCTGCAAGGGGAGATGACTTGGGATGGGATGGTAATGGTCTCGTCTTTAGTGTAGAGACACTACAGTTTGATATTACAGTACCAGTGTTCCTGTAGATAACAGTTCTGCTGATAGATTGAGCCAGGATGCCTTCAACAGTGTCTATAGTGCTAATGTAGGATAGATTTTAGGATAAATAGTCTCAGGGGGACGTCTGCTGCGGCTGCATCACTTCATTTGGTTGAAAATTTCCGAGGATACGTCTCCATTTATCATCTGACAGGCCTAATGAGTTTGTGAAGATAAGAATCGACAAAGCTCCTATCATTGCTAATTCACTTCACTGCCGTGGAGCCTGACTCTGTTGTGGATTATGAAAATGTAATCTTGTTAAATAGCGAGTGTTACGGTTTGATTACAGCAGCCAAACATTTATGAAGCTGCACAGGAGCCATCATTGCTTGTGCTTCTCTTTTTGATCAGTAAGCAAAGACTCGATCAAGACATCAATCAAACAAACCCTTATCTGCTACATAAATCTGGCTCTAACCTCAGATCATTTCAGCTTTTTAGTTGTTGAACAAATAAATTGCAACTTTCATATCTTAAAAGAGACGATAAAAGAGGTAAAAGCCTAGATGGATCTTCTATTTAAGTGTCAAGTGTCAGGACATACATACAGTTGTTTGCTAATTGTGACAAGTCCATCAACTTTGTGTCCCGTAGAGACACAGGATGACTCATTGATTCTGGACACACGCCAAGATCCCTGGTAGAGGGATTCAAACCTCAGCTGAGGGACTTGGGAGAGCTGCCACTGTGCTTCGGTTGTAATCCCATGATCTGAGAAAGATAAATAATATCATGTGCCAGAACAGTAAATGATGACATGTTCAATGTTAAGTTGCGTTGTGGGTAATTTGAACACAAGGTTTAAAAAGAATAAAGAATACATGGAGAAAAAAAGCCAAAATCTCTGGTTCTGCCGTATCCATTTTCTGCGAGGCAATTTATCAGATTATATCCTTCCTTTTGGAGCCACAAAGGTTATTTACACTGCTTTTTTGTAATATGTAGTAGTTCATCAGCACTTGTAAATTCACTTTAATGTTTAATATTGGTGGAATTACCTTTAGATAGTTCATCCCTGATCAGATTTGTAAGTTACGTAATTGTTTCTTTCAAGTTTATCTAATTTTCAGGCATTTTAATTATTTTAAGTAATAGTATTTTTATTTTGAAGAAGAGGAAAATATGATTCCATATAGTACAGTGTACTTCTTTGTCCTGATGTCTCCTTTCAGGCCACCGGAGGAGGTTGCCGGTTGGGCCAGCGGTGGGTTGTGAGCACTTATGTGGGCTGTTTGTTTGTACATTCACCAGCAGTTTGCCATAGACTCGAACAAACCCCTGCTGGCTTGTATTAGCTTGCTGGGAACCCCTCACTGCCAAGCGGCTAAAGATTTCTGTTGTCGTCTTTGACTGCATTGCAGTAGGAAGCCTGGACGTCTTTACCAGCCCAGGCGGGCAGCGCTGACGTCCTGCTGTCTGTCACTGCTTGGCAACAGGCGCATTTGCAGCCCGTCCCTCCAAGGTCACTCTGTTCCTTTCATTAATTGAGTTGTGCTGAGCTGAATTGGATTTCACAGTCAATGACAAGTCAGATTACTTTTTTTTTTTGTCCGCATGCAGAACACATTTTTTTCCTGACACAACACCTTGAAATGATTATTTATTTTATTACAATGTCTGCTTTGCTTTTCTCCACATCACCCTGTACCCACAGTAGTGATTCATCCTGTATTCAGCTCCTGTATTCGGCATTAGAAACAAAGGTTTTATTGTAATAAAAGAAGAATTGCATGGTAAGCATGAGCAGTCAAAAGAAAACCCAAAGGAGAAGATGAAGCAGGATGTTTGGGATCTCTTGGAAGAGATTTCTTGATATGCAAGTGGCATTTACTTTCCTCTGACACCCGACCTCAGGAGATAAACATGTGACACTGGGCGGCTCTGTGTGACTGTGAATTCAGATGGCACCGATGAAGTCTTCCTGGAGAAATAAAGGCGAATAACTCCAACAGCTTATCATCCTCTCCCTGCTGTACTGCCCGCCATTAGGCTCTTTCAGTGCTTGAGAGTCATGAATAATGTCCCAACACGAGGCTTGTATGGACAGACTTTTCTGAGCATCTCACGCATTATGAATGAGATCACTTCCAGTCAGAGACATTCGACAAAGACGAGGCACAGTCGGCTCTCGTCCAGCTTCCTCCTTGATTTGGCTCGATTCTGCATTGTCATCCTCCTTTAATTAACCCTTGATAGCCCGCTGCTGACGGCATGTCTGATTGCCTCTCCAAGGGCTGACAGGCCCATCCTGGTGAGGAGGGGAGGGGAGATGAAGAGAGAGGAGGGGGGAGCCAGCAGCAGCAGCAGCAGCGGGGGGTGAAAGTGGAAGAGTGAGGTAGTCCTTTCTTTCTTTGTCTCTCCTTCCCATTTCCTCTCTGGACTCCGAGTCATTTCAGAGCTTCTACACTAGCTTCTCTGCCAGGTGGGGTTTTGCCTCCTGTGGTAGTAGGCGCGGTAGGGAAACAGACCAAAGACAAGGCGACAGGCAGTGTCCAGCCACATGAGAGGTGAGTTGACAGCAACTCACTACACACACAACTTCTGTACGGAACCTGTAAACAGCTGATTGACTCCGCTTTGTGCTGCGTGTTGGAGTTGAGTCAGACTGTTGAGCTTGTTCTCTTTGTGCGCTCCATCAGAGTCAAAGAGAAAGTGATCCAGCACTGGCAGAAGAAGGAGAGTGAAGTCATGTGTGAGGACTGCTATATAAATGTGTGTATACTATGTGTGTGGGAGAGAGAGAGAATGCATTTCAAAGTTTTGTGTGGGACAGATAGTTGCCGTGATGCTTGGAAAAGGACATCTTTGTTGTGGCTTTTCTGTTTCCTACCCTGCGCACTTGATGTGCTCATGATGTGTCACTAAGACTTTGTGATCTATTATGGAACCTAAAGGAAGCATTCAGCATTTATCTGATTTATTAGATGCTTTTATGTATGTTAGACCAACTTTGTTACAAGTGGCAAAGTCATTTTAGACTGCATGATTGATTAAGATCCATAAGGAAAATTAACACATTTAGGCAGACTTCAGTTTCTACAATATGAACATCACAAGCAACCAATGAAGTACCGATCTCCTAAGTCAACAGATAAAGAAATCTTTAAATGAGTGCAATTTCAGTTTCGGCCAAGACCTTGGCATGAGCTTTAGTTTAAAGGTTATATTTCTGTTATATATTTCTGTAAATATTTGTTCATTTAGAAATTCTCAGACCAGACTTTAAACTTCCAGTTTACTGTCAATCAAGCCTCTCTCTTTATTCTACAAAGACTTGTTTATTTGTTCACAAACACTTATTGCACTGTCGACGATCAAAGGATGAGGAAACTGCAGTTCAATCACATGTGTTTTTCTACTTTAATTGCTGTCGGATGAGAATTCTTTTTCCTGGATGTTTATCTTGTTCTCTCTGTATTTTCCAATTTGTCTGAAGGATTTTAATGGGTTTTATAAGACGGGTGTTTTCAGATAGAAGATTAATAAAGTGCTCCTTTAACTAAAACAGAAGCAGAAAAATGATAATAAATGAATTTAAGATTGTCATAATAATGATCCCATGTTGATTAAGCCATTCATAAATCAAAACTGGTCCCAGGGTCTTAAAATGCCATCACGTGTACTGTTTTTTTTTTTTTTTTTTTCCTGTTTTGTTATGCAAGAGGTCCTCTGAGTAAGTGTTGCATTTTCTCATCAGCCGACATCCCACCTTCATTTCATTCAACACCATTCCCTCCAAATGTTTATCATCCCCTCATCAAAATCTCATTTACCTCCATGACACAGTGTAATCACCGGTGTTATCCTTTGTTCATGCTGCTAATGACATTTTCTCCTCTGGGCTGTTAAAAGAACAAGACCCAGCGTATTGAATACTGCATGAGATAATGTTTGCATGGTTGAGCGAAGCCACAGCCGTGCATTCATAGCATGGGAGCAGCTAAATGCGTCAACGCAGGAGGCAAAAAAAAAAAATCAAGGACTTGAAATAGTATCTGCAAAGAAATCAAAACATTTGGATGGTTAGCTATCGATTCACTTTCATTTTTGCCTTTGTCCCACCTTTGACTCTTAAGCTCTCCTCAACTTTGCTGGGGTTACGTGCCTTGCTAAAGGCACCTCAGCAGCATCCGACAAGGAGGAGGAGAGTTATTCATATAGATTTTGCCTGCTTAGATTTTCCCAACAGGTCCAAGGTTTTGAAAAAACAGGTCACACCTTTTTATAGCACTAGTTATTATACAGTTCCATACCGCCCCTGCTACACACTGACTGATAGAAGGTTGCACTATGTAGGGCGTTAGAGTCTAAAGCATCACCATTGTGTTTGTCCACTGAACAGAAACATCACGAGGGAAATACAGTGTGTTTTCTAAAGGACTCTGAAGGGGGAGACGATGACTTGTTTCGTGCCATCTGCCCATTTCTGCACTTATGAAACACGGGAGGGAAGCCAATATCCTCCACAGCAGTCTTCTTGCAAGCATTCTGCTCTGTACATTGTTGCTCATTGTTAATTTAAGATGTTATGACACAAAGGTCCAGCTCACCCTCCCTCGCTGTAGGGTTATTGAGTTCGGCTGTGCCATTTTTAAGGAGAAGTGGTGACGTGAACGTGTGCCGGTCTGAGGGGAGGAGCTTGGTTAGTTCTCTGCTGTCAGCGCAGTCAGAGCTGATCCAGAGAGTCGGCCCGATAAAATATTCAGCCCGTTACTGTCAGGCGAGCTTCTCAGGAGGGGGAGCGCTGCATTTTTTGTTTTCTTTTTGTTTTATCAACCTTTTATCCTAGGAAAATCCACTGAGCAGGGATGCTCTTTTTCAGTAGTCCCCAGCGTCCCATTCATCCAGACAAAACACAGTCGTCTATTACTGTTCACTGAGCAGCTCCACTGGAGCACTGATGGCGCAGTGAGAAAGGTTTTCCCTGCCTTATCTGAAGGGAAGTTGATCGATATTGATGACTCTGCTATTACCTCACCTTGTCCAAGGGGGTATCTGGCTTTCAGAAATGATTTTCTGACTCCACAAGTGTGAAGTTTGAAGGTGCTCCCTACACTACTTTTTGAGATTGTTTCCCAAGCACTGTCGTCTGATTTGAGATCTTATTTGGGTGTGTTTTTGTTTGTCTGGGTCTTTAGAATGTAATTATAGTATATCTTCAAGTCATAAGCATTACAATTTCAGTCCTGGTTTATTTGCTGATACTTGTTGTTGCTGTGTGTAACGGTAAGTTTGGTTTACCACTTCAGCTCCCAGTTTCTGGGGGCAGCAAACAGCCGTTGTGAAGTCAGTCAATAATCAGCTTTTTTGCAGTCATCCAGTGAGCAGCCAAGTTTTTTTTTAATGATGCACATAGGCGGAAGAGTTTTCGACACAACAGTAAGTCACAGTAAATCAGTAATAATTAAAACTGATCCAGTGTTAAAATTGCCCAAAATGACTGTCTTGTTTTATAGACTTATTTTAAACGAATAGTTGTGATCGACACAAGCCTGAGCAACAATACACTGCATTTCCTGTAAATGCGTCACAATTAAAGACACAAGGTTCAGATTAGCAGTACCTGGTGACTTCTACGTGCACAGCTGTAAGAGAGTGAACGGTAAACAGTGAGGCTGATATCAATGAGATTAAAGCACCAACAGTACTTCTTGATTACATGCTGTTTAGTTTCCTGTGAATCTCTCGTGTATGTGATGGCAAAGCAATTTAAAGCCAGTATCTAAAGGGTATGGCAGCCCCCGTGACTGACAATTAAAACTACTACTTTGAAAGATAATTACAACATGTAAAAACAAACGAATGGTAAGTGCAGAAAATTGCTGACCATAATTCCATATCACAAACAGACTTTGATTTCATATTTAATTGCCAGTGTCTTAGTGTCTAAAAGTTGGTGGACCAAAGTCTGATATATTATTTTTTACTACACCAGAACTCAAGTCCCAGTAGTGTATCAATGGTGGACATGTATTTTTCCCTCTATCTCTTTAACTATTTCTGTATCATTATCAGAGTTTCAAGAAAAAAAAATACCTCCACTGACTTCCCCCAAGATACTCTATCCATTGTTTGCATTTCAATTAAGCAAGCTAGTTTTGCCTTTCATTGTCTTCCATTGTACTGAACTATTTTATTAAAGGGATTTTGCTGAAAGACTAACATTTACAGAAGAGAATGCAAAAGCTATAGGGCATCTTTACTGTGTGATTATGACTCCACGAGCTATTCACTGTGACTCATTATGTTAATGAAGCAAGAATTACCCTAGAATAGGTTTAATCATGTTACCCACAGTTCAGACTAATTCTCCAGAAAGGAGACTTCCAGCACTGCACTAGAGAGACCACCCTCGGAGGAAAGAGCGATATTTTGCTGCCAGAGGAAACTGCGCAAGATTATTTTCAGGTTTAGATAAGAATTGGAAGTCAATGAGCTTCTTCACAGCCATCTGCCTCTACTTGCTCATATCACCACGACTAACCATCCTCTCATTGCTGTTCCACCATTCTCCTTTTTGTACTAGCCTACCCAAGTAAATGAGCAGCACTTAATTTTTATCAAGTTCAATTTGTCTCAGTTTGGAGGAAATTACCGGTGATGTGGAAAAAGTGATCCTTATCTCACTTTAAAAGAAGCCTGGATAATATTTGAGAAGTGCAATTAGGCATGAGGAGCAATCAGCACTCGAAAAAGACCATCTGTGTTTGAGCTCTCCTAAATTTCCTCTCTACATCTCACTCTTTTTCATCTCTTCCGTGCTCTCAGAAACAATATTTTTACACCATACGAATAGAGTTATTCTTAAAGACAGGGTTTTCTGTATATCTGCAGGCAGAATCTGTGTTTTCATCTGCAGCTAAGTTACTCTGGACTGATTCATTTTGTTGAGAGCATGACATTTGGCTCCATCTGCCCCTGTTGTCTGTCACGCACTGAAGGCTGGTCTCAGCAGAAGCTGCAGAGTGCACTGCGACTCCCCTGTCACTTCTGAGGAAAGTATAGCTGAGCAGAGGGCTAGCTTTAAATCAGATTGTCAAGGTGACCCAGCAGCCCCTGTCATCACTGAAACTTCACCGACCGCACATTTAGCCTCGACACTCAGATATATTCCTCGAACTGTCGTGCTGTCAGACGATCCCCTCCTGCTCAACTCAAAACAGATCCACGGTATCAGCAAAGACGGGCTTAAGTGCAGATGAGAGGAAATGATTAAAGGGAAACAAGCCAGGCATGGTTCAAAGCCATCGATTTCCACAGGCTTTGTTTGTAAAAGCCTTGTGTGAGCAGAAACACACCCACTAAAATACTCAGTTCAACTTCTGTTTGATATCAGAGCTCGAGTCGCAGCGCTCAACAGCAGCCTCTTTTTTATTAAAGGACTGCAGCAGAGCTGTAGAGACATGAACGGCAGCGCTCGGACTGACAGCAGAGATGCCATTTATTTTTTCTATGACAAGCTATTCTGTGCCTCAAACATCCATCTCTGAGGCACTTTTCCGATAATGGGCTTGAAATGAAGGAAAATGAAATCTCTCAATGAAAGATTAAGCAAGGATTAGGTACGATGTTCAATAACAGAAAGGCCCGTTTTCTTTTGCTTGTTTTTTTCTTTTCTCTTCTTTTTTCCAGCTACGTGACTGAGGCTGATTTGAACATATCACAAATAGCTAAAGTAGTCCATCCGAAAACAAAGCCTGCAGTTTGACTCAGATTTTGGCAGTGAAGATAAATGCTGCTCATTCTAAATCAGTCATAAGAGCAAATCAATTTTGCTCTGCACCAGTGGACAACTGGGTTTCAGGGTGTCTACTCTGCCCCACATTCATTACAAACCCTTTAAAGGTGTCAGGTGAATATTAACTTCTGCATTCAGAATCTAGCAACTGACCTTTGCATCTCTGCAAAGACAGGATGGTTCACATTTATGATAGCCATGCTGTTTCACATTAAGAAGTTTGTGTTACACTTTTATGACTATTAGCACTCCTTTTAATAAAAGGATCCAATACATCAAGTGAATGGCATGCCTGTTTTAAGCATAACAACTCTTATGGTTATTGATTTTTCTCTCAACAAACTTTAGAAAATCAATACCGCCATTATCTTTCGGCGGACGGTTCCTGTACACGTCCGCACATCTCCCGCTCGCCCACACTTCCCTCCCGTCCTCCTTTGTGAGTCTTTTAGAAAATGACTCATTATTCTCTCATTTCCAGCCTGCCTTCGGGTTTCATCCTTGTCTGCCATGAATTATAGATGGCGAGCCTGAAAAAAAATTGTAATTAGCTTCTGGAAGTTGTTTCAGATTTTTTATGGCAAAAAATAATTTCAAATGCAGGGCGTGTTGGGGATCCATCAGACTGAAAAAAAGACCTATAGGATCCGCTGGTGAAGGCAGTTGTTGGCTGTTTGTACGAAAACTCTTTGTTATCCATAATCTACGTTATGCCGATCACAGCGTGTGGTCGCATTGATTGTCATCTCTCTCTGTTTTCATTATTCCTGCATGATTTAAATCAAACCTTTAAGGATGTTTGGTCAGATTTGTCATGCAAACTAAGGGTGGAGTCTGACACACACATAGGCACACCCACAGTACATAAAAGCGACCACACATACAGATTAGACTTGACATGTTGGCATGGAAACCAATTATTGAGGACTTTGTGTGTGTCTCTACGGTACATGTGTTTGTGAGCCATCACAGCTGCAGTGCTGGCTCACTGTCATGTCATGTGCGTGTGGGTGAGAGAGGCGAGGACAATGGCAGAGAATGAGCGTTAATATATTATTACTGAAGGTGATTTATTGTGTGTGATAGCTGAAAATGGGTTTCCAGATTAGAGAAACATGTTGCAGGAATTTTCAGAGCGATTAATTTGGGTGTAATTAACGAGCGTGTGTGTGGAGATGATGGCTGTTCGATCCATACGCTTCCCATTCAGGGGGTTCTCGGTGTCTGTCAGCCTTCCACAACAGCTAAATACTGACATGCTAATGAAGATTCCCTTTATTCCTCCACACACTCAGAGTTAATGAGAAGCTTACCGATTAATGAGCCAGTGCCTTTTTTTTTTTCCTCTAAAAAAAAGAACTCAAATACCCACAAGTCAATGGGGCACTAAAAAGGAGCACAGCTGTTCGAAGAGACAAATTAGGCAATTACAAATTATCTAGCGATAGGAGACTGAAAATTATACGTGTGCTTCATTCCAGCTCTTTTTTCTGCAATCCTTTAGTAACATGTGGACTTAAGTTTTAATTAGAGTGAGAAGATGGTGGAGTGCAGGTAGTTTGCTCGTTAGTCAAGCACGAAGAACTGCTGTGTAAGGTCAGAAGAATGCTAATACTGCTATATTGCTCCTGTCATTACTACCACTCCTATATCTACTACTAGAAAGTTTCAAATCAGAAATAGAAGCGGGACCTTACTGACCTCTATTCTTCCCTCTCCTCTGTTCCTCTCCTCCTGTAGTTGGGATGACAGCAGCTCAGTGAGCAGCGGCCTGAGCGACACATTGGACAACATCAGTACTGATGATCTGAACACACCCGCCTACACTGCTGTCAGCTCATCACGCAAAAGCAAGGGAGCACAGGTAAGCATTAACCGCTAGTAGCATTCCTCATCACCTGGGGTCTGATGTCACTAAGGGTCCTTTAGCCACGCTAGCATTGTAGCTTCATGAATGGCAGTCTGTTGGTCAGTCCACCACTGTGGTGCAGACCAAAATACCTACTCTATCGCCATCATCAGGTCGAAATTTCAACTTCTGTTGTATTTTGGTTTATGACCAAATACAACCCCGATTCCAGAATAGCTGGAGGGCTAAGTAAAAGATAAATGAATACAGTCCATGTAGCAATATCGTTCACACAAATAACGTGTTTCACAAGGTAGTCAACCTTGTCCCATCCTTGCTTGTGAACAACTGAGCCTGTGAAGGATCACTTCTTACCCAATCATGATACTAACACCTTGTACCAAAGAACCTACTTACCTGTGAAATGTTCCAACCAGGTGTTTTTGGAGCATTCCATGACTTTCCCAGATATTTGTTGTCTTCTGAAAGGGAGCTTTACAAAGTAGGATGATGATGTCAACAGGATAATCTTAGTTTGTTGTTTTTTGTTGTTTTATTTTTCATTTTTTAAAGAGACTGCATTAGAAACAAGAAGTGAGCTTTTTGGCTGTGAGGGTTTATTGAAAGAATCGTTGTTTAACATAATGGTTGATGTACTTTAACACAAAACACGAAAGGGAAGGTATACAAAGCAATTACAGATGCTGACCACTAATAGATAAACAAACTGAATTTCCACATCTGACTAAATGTATTCTTTAAGTGAGTTAGAAGCATGTTGGTTTAGCATGAAATCAGTGCCAGTCTGTGTGTGAGCTCTGAGGGAATTAACTGCAGACTGAAGGCCACCGCTCAGCTCTGCTCACCGGCTTTTTGCTGTATTCTGCCAAGTATCTTTGGCCCCTCATCAAATACTCAACAGACCGCGCTCTTAAGAGACTCTGGTGTTGCTAGGGAGACTGGCCATCTGCTAAGGTAGGGTAGTTATCACTGCTGCTTGTGTGTGTGTGTGTGTGTGTGTGTGTGTGTGTGTGTGTGTGTGTGTGTGTGTGTGTGTGTGTGTGTGTGTGTGTGTGTGTGTGTGTGTGTGTGTGTGTGTGTGTGTGTGTGTGTGTGTGTATGTGTGTGGC
>OMLP01010892.1:5439-26111 GCA_900302685.1 Spondyliosoma cantharus | reverse complement strand
CTCTGTCTGTCTCTCTCTCTCTCTCTCTCTCTCTGTCTCTCTGTCTGTCTTTCACTCTTTCTCTGTCTGTCTGTCTGTCTCTGTCTCTCTCTGTCTGTCTGTCTGTCTGTCTGTCTGTCTGTCTGTCTGTCTGTCTCTCTCTCTGTCTCTCTGTCTGTCTCTCTCTCTCTCTCTCTGTCTGTCTGTCTGTCTTTTCCTGTGAAGCTAGTCTCTCTCTCCTTCTGTTTCACACTCCATTTCTCCTTCTGTACCCATTCAGCCTCTCTCTCTCTCTCTTTGTTCCTTCATTCATCCCACCACTCTCTCTCCCCCCATTTCTCTTCCTCTTGAAGCTGAACAGTTGTGAGTTGTTTGATCAATGTTACAGTTTAAATGGAGATGGACCCACAAGATATACTCTGGGCTTGTGTTTGTGGTCTACATTAAGATATCAGCCTGAAGCTGAAATCAGCCTGAAGCTGAAATAATTTTCCTTCTCTATAACCATGGAAACGGTTGTTGAATATTTATTTTGTGCCAAATTTCAGTCACGGTTCCAACCAAACTGAATTTCCACATTTTTCAAAGGAAAATCCATCGATTCCTAGTGTGTGAATATAATCTAATGATTTATTTCGTATGCCTGTTTCTGTTTGTTTTGTGATTCATCTGAAGTTCCACTTCAAACAAACTTAAGCTTTTCAGCAATGCTCTCTGTACCATGTGTATTGGGGTTATTTCAGTACTGATACCTGTATCAGATAAGTCTCAAGTACTCCTCAGATGCTGGATTGGGTATAGGAGCGTCTATGCATTGATCCAATGCAATAGCCACCATGATTGATGATGATGATTATTAACTACACCATTACATATAGCAATAATTAATGTATGTTCTTTTCTAGCCTAAATCTCAACTAGCAATCGCATTGACTGCTAACGTAGCGGTGTCGAGTCCACTCTAATGCGTAGACTGGATGTTTTCTGTTGAAGTGCTGCAGCATTGATGAAGCGCTCTTGTGTTATGCTTCAATTTGTTGTACAATAGACACATTGTACTGTGCTTTGTATTGGTTTCAACTTGTATTGATCCCACACTGTGGACATTTTCTTTCATTTTCTCTTGCCTATTGTCTATTGTTTTTGCCCTTTACTATTTTCTTCCTTCTCTTCCTCCATTATTTTGCAGTTTTCACCTGGTCTCACATTCACATTACAGTGTATCAACAATGGAAGCAAGCACATAGTGTAACAGAAATCATATGTGCAAAACACAGTGCGCTGTATGGTTATCCTGAATTAAACAAAGCCTCGAGGTAAATCATTTGCCTCAGTGCTTACCGGTATTAGAAATAAAGTTACTCCGATTCTTTTACTGCACAGGTAGCAAATATCCATAAACGGCAATAGACTTGTGTGACTTCAAGCATACATAACATAACATAACACCATACATGATTAGTAACATGTAGGTGTAAAAAAATAGAAACACTACTTGTGACTTTTTTATGCACTGGTATTGAATCGTGCTTGTTCTCGGCTCATACTTAAACTTCAGGTATTGAAGTCAGTATAGGGAAGGAAAAAATGCTATTAAACATCTCTAATGTGTACCATTCTCTTTCTCCACCTGCCTCTCTCTCTTCTTTCCTGCCTCTTACTATGACTCTCCCTCTCTCCCCCTTTCTCTCTCTCTCTCTCTCTGTCTGTTGTTTTCTCCCCAGTCTGTTGTTGTGTGAAATGTAAAACAGACTGAGCGCTGCCTCCTGTGAGACAAACTCTACAGTCGGAGCAGAGCAGCATGGCTGCATCTGAGGTGGAAAAACAAATATTTCTCTGAGAGCAGAGACTCAGTCCTCAGAGCTGCTGCATCTGACACTTTCACACAAGCAGCTCAGACTGAGCTCACAGTGACTTTTATCAAGTATTAGTCTCATTGACGGCGAGGTGCAGGACTGACAGCTGGTCTAACATAACAAAACAACTACAATCAGGAAATAGAGTAAAAGTAGAGTATTAAAACAGTGGACTGGAGGTTTTTATATTAAAAGAATAGTTTGACATTTTGGTGAAAGCTCTTATTTGCTTCTTTGCAGAGAATTAAACAAGAAGTTCCTCACCACACTGGTGTTTGATGGCACATTTTGCAAATATGAAGCTATACCTAGTAGCAGGTAAGCTTAGCTTTGCTCAAAGACTGGAAACAGGGAGACAACAATTAGCCTGGTTTTATCCAAAGGTAAGAAAAGGCACTACAATCATGAGGGTTATGTGTCAAGCAATCAGCAAAGACTACAGGAGGTTACTGGTCCTGGGTATACTAAGCTAACAGGCTGCTGACTCCAGCTTTGGGTGTACTGTGCAGACATGAACATTTTCTTAATCTCTTCATCTAACTGTCAACAAAAAAGCAAATGAGCACCTTTGCTATGAAGTCAAGCGACTTATTTACAGTTTTAGACTGAAGACTGCTGACTGTCGCTTCTGCTAAATTGCATTAGAAGTTAGCGTAAAGTAAGGTTGTCACCATACTTTAAACTTCAATACAATGTGAGTATAAACTGGAACGACCCTCAGGAGAGGGCTTACCTCTGCCAAGGCCTGACGGTCCCCTTTAATTCAGTCAAGCCTAATCCAACATCAAACTCAACAGCCCTGTATTACTCTGCTCAACAATGATTTAAGATCACCAGATCGCCGTTGCTACCTAAATACACCTGTTATTGTCATCGAGCTCCATTAGTATTATTCTCTGAGAACTTAGCAAGAAATTTGGAAAAGCTCTATCTCATAATTTAAAGAAAGTGGAAGATTCTCACAGTATGAGGAAAGAAGCTGCTCTGTAATCTGGTGGTACGGCAGCAGATCAACTGGCTTTAAACTTCACATTTTATGTTGCTGATGTTAAATGTAACTAACTATAACTATAACTTTAGCTTTAGCGAGACACAATTAGATTTAACAACTGTCTGTTAATGTATTAGGTTTGCATGTAACCTGGGTGTACGAACAGTACAAAGACAATCAACATATATTCATGGCCACAAATTGATTCATTACTTCATTGCTGTGCATCCTGCAAACAGCTGTTTTTAAAAAAGAGAACAAGATTTAAAATATGTTGCATTGTTCTTTTACTCCCATCCAAAACAAGTGCATGAGCCAGCCAGATCAAAATATTTATGAAGCAAGGCGGTAGTGCTTACAGCGCTTTTGTCCACAGGGGCCACCATAGTGAACACAGTTAATGAATGAAAGTTCCTTGTAGCTGCTGTATTATCTTTTCATAACTGAAATTCTCCTAAAGCTCCAACATCTGAAGCTGAAGTCACAACAGTTCAGTGTCTCACAGTAATCTTATCAGACGTTTTTTGGTAGCCCACAAGACACTTCTGCTGCTCACAACTGTCTTTTCTTTATCTCCTGTGAAATAAATCAAATTCTCATGTCCTTATCTGTTTCTCCTGAACCCTCCTCGGGAGACATGGGTAGCAACAACAAAGATCAATCTGAGAGAAATTATCTAAAGGTAAAAAAGAAGAAAGGTAATCTTGTTTGTAAGGTTTTTGGGAGGTGCAGGACTTTTTCTTAATGTCCACCTGAGGGGGAAGTGTCAGTCAGTCACTGTCTAACTGAGTGATGAAGGTTCGGTACCTCTTTATCACAAACACTAACTGTAGCTTGTTCATGTCCATGTGTTTGACAACTCCAATGTAAAATAGCAATACATTGGAAAAAGCTGAACTGCCAGACAACAGAACAGTTCTGGAGTCAAAACAGGAATTTTATGTAAAAATTGTATCTATTATATTTTGTTACAGGCCCTTTGTGTGTTAAAAAATCAAAATCAAACGTTGAATCTGGACAGTGGACAGTGGGCTCGATGATGAAATTGTTCAGTAAAGATACAGTGATAGTACGCGGTATACAGTAGACGCAATAGGGTGCATCTGTGCAGGGGGATGGTGGGAGAGCAGCCGAGCACCAAGAGGGAGTTCTGAACACATGGATTATGTGAATGAAATCAACTGTGAGTATGATGGAAAAACCTGCAGCTGCATCCTCATCGCTGTGACAACAACAACATCTGCTGTTACTGTACAGAGAAAACACGCTCATTAAGCCTGTAAGCATCAGCCAATACAATAATTTCATGTGCAAGGGAGTAATGGTGTTTGCAGTCCAATGTGATCTCAGTAATGTATGAACAGTATTTACATTTCGTTTCAGAAAACACTCCCAGCGAAATTGGAAGCACAGCACATACAAATACTTCTTGTTTTTTCTATCCGCAAACTTCAACACCTATACGGAACTTTTTTTACTTTTTCGAGACTTTGTGCGCAAAAATCACATTCACGCCATTGTGTTTATTTCTGAAGAAGTATAGGTAACAGGAAATTACGTACAACAGAGCGGAGAGCCACTTCTAGGATGCTGCTGTAAAGCGGCTGAAACAGGCCCAGTGAAATGGAAATGCCTTTATTAGTTGTTGAGATATTTCAGTCTGTATCAAAGTGGTGGACCAAACAACAGACAGTCTTTGACAATTGTCGGACAGTGTGGCAGCAGCTCCAGGCTTCTCAGAGAAAATGAAAAATAATACATCTTCTGTTTTTCAAAAGAAGTTTCAGAGGTGGCTGTTGTTGATGTCTGTCAGGGCGTCATCACTTCCTGTTCAGACGTACATTAAATTCACAAAAACTGAGTGCAAAATAGTGCACAGTCAACATCGGCACTCACAACAAAAGTACTCGAGAGACTCCTGCTCTTGTTATGGCTATTTGTGTCACACAGTCATCTTCATTATGTAGTATGACACACACGCTCGCACACACACGCACACACACACACACACACACACACACACACACACACATTGCTGAGCCTGTCTCATCATCATCATCATCATCAGACAGACACATACACAGTCAGTCAGTGACTAACCTGTGATGTGTCTCCGATTTGTCACTGTTTGTGTTTTCATTGGAGGACTGAACCCTCTGAGGATTTCTGTCTCTCTGTCTGCACAGTTTGAAATATCTTTTTTCTTTATTTCCTCAGTTTCCCATATTTACCAACTGTTCCACTTTGCTTAGGTCTTCACATTTGTTCCAAAGATTATTCTCATTTGCATATTTCATGCTTTTGATATTGCCTTTCTGTTTTTTTTTTTCTTTAATGCAGTGTTTTCTCTTGCTAATATTTTGCAGACCCTGCACATTCACTGTTTATATTATTTATGTTTACTTCCTCTCCTGTGCTTATTATACGCCAGTATTGTTTATTGTCTAACATTTTCAGTTTGTATTTTTCTATCCGTCAGAGAGACCAGAGTGTTTTAGAGCTGAGATTTAGAGACGTTTCAAGCTCAGTTCAGACAGAAGCACATCATTTATTGAGAGTCTGTCCTCACCAGAAAAACAACCACATTAGTTGTTTGTTCAAACTTTAAACACTAAAACACAATTTGTTTTCCTGAGGAGCGCCTTCCTGTGGTTAAATGTTGAGTTGTAACTCGAGGAGGTCAGGTTGATTGTCATCTTTGTAAGTGAGCAACTTTGACAGTGGAGACTGCTGTTTTTATCCCACCTCCTTCATCAGTCACCAATAGTTTCATTTTATAAAGATGATATTTCTTTAGTTGCAGCCATGTTGATGTTGGTGACGTATGTTGAGCAAGAAGAAGTAGTTCACTGAGCAGTTTTAACACAAAACTAGATGATAGAGACTTTGTTGACTAGATAATTATCTTTAAAATGTACAAACATCATAAGTGTTGATCATGACACAATTCAAATGGATATAAGGTCCCCCTTTGGGTCCACCGGACACGGCTCTCTATAGTTGCATCAATCTTGACTCTCACCAAGACATAGAATGTCAAACTATTCCTTCCAAGGTCCAACATTGTGTCCATCCAACATGTGTTTAATGATTATAAAGTAGGTTCAGGTGCTATATAAATACTGTGAAAGACACAAAATGCTTAATTTGTTGTCAAAAGTACAGCCTGTATTTAGAATCTGATCATTTAAGGATTTCTGAAAGATTGTGATGTCACAACTATATAGTCACCACCCTCAGCACAGCCGTGGTTGAGAAATATTTTTGACGAAGTAAAATAATTAACCTGAAAGTCGGCATAAATAGGGAACATTGAATCAGTCTAGAGGTTGAGAAAAACTATAAGGACTAGGGATATCCGATGGCCGATATGGGCATTTTTCCACTGATCGGGGATTGGCAATTTTGAATGTGGACCCAAGGCCGTTTTTTTTCTTTTTTTTACGTGTGTAATGTTACTCTGGCAAACCTGTGGATAAAATGTCTGCAGTGTGGAAATAACTTATATTGGAAAGTGAAAGCAGTCCAGCGGCGGCATGTAACATCTGCAATACGACTGTTGCGCGAGGGGATAACAAAAGAGCTGCATTTAATACTACACATTTGGTACGATAAAATATTACAGAGAAGGTAATTAAATTAATCTCTCTGGATAACCAGCTCATCTAGGTGGTAGAGGATCAGGGTTTTCTTCGTCATCTGGAGTTTTTGAATCCCCGGTATGCCCTACCATCTCGGCATTACATTACATTGACTCCACTTTCGAGTTACAACGTGCATTATTATGCGCACTAGTTTTGTGGGTCTCATACAGCAGAGCATGTAAAACAGGCAATCGTGGAGATGCTGAACGCGTGTGAAATAGACAAGCAATGCGTCCACGTCATTTTATGTGACAATCTAAGGAATATGAAAAAAGCAGTGGATGACATGGAGGTAAGCGTGGGCTGCGTCTCACACACATTTCAGCTGGCTGTACACGAGGGTCTGCTGTCACAGTGCAGCAGACCCAGTGCTGCACAGACTCACCTGCTAATGCAAGGAAAGTGGTAGGCCAATGTTGTAAGCATATGCAGAATAAGAAAGAGCCATATGAAAGTATATGCTTTGTTTAGTATACTTATATACTTGTTTAGTTAAGGCTAAGTATCGGATCGGGACTCAGTATCGGCATTTACTAAATATTAAAGGACTCGGATCGGGATCAGGGAAAAAAAACCTGATCGGGACATCCTTAATAAGGACAGAGGTCATGACCTTTTTAAAAGTCACCATAGACCACCAGAGGAGAGGGAGGTGTGAGAGAGAGAGAGAGACATCTGGATCTAAATGAATGTGTTACTGCAACAATAAACACATCTTGTTATGAAAGAATCCAAATGGCACAAGGCACTTTGGCAAAACAACATGATGTAGCATTCATGCCAGCAAATCAGTTTGAATTGAATGGAGATGGGCTGAATAGAAGTGAAATGAATTGAATCTGGAGAGACAGGGAGGTAGAGCGAGCATCTCAGTCCAATAGACCATGTAACTGGGTTTTGAATGGATCTCTAACCTGAGTGTGACCCCATGTTAACATTGACTCAAGCACTGCTGATGGCTTCATGAACTTGCACCCTGCTGCACATTAAAAACTGGATGGGACCATTTCATGAAAAAATATTGCTTTTTATTTTATATTTTTTTTGCCCAGTCTAAGGTAATAGGTTTGGGCTGAGCAGCAGAAAATCCATCCGTCAGCGGAGATGAATGAAATGGAGGAAAAGTCCTCAGAGTACAGAAAATGGAAGTTTGTCTTTTTTCGGGCTCAGGTAATTTTTCGGGCTGTTGAATCGTTCTGTTGCAGCGTTCACCTGCAGGATTGTAGAATTAAACAAGGTCGTCTCGACACAGAGTTAACTAGAGGGACACGTCATACTGGGTTTTACAGCCGCAAACGGACAGAACTCACTTTGGTTTAACTGCAAAACGTGATGGATATCCATTACTGTAAATGTGATATCGGACTTTTGTTTTGCCTCTTTATTCTTTTAAGGTATCATTTGGCTTCATGGAATAATGTATTAATCAGCAGCCCCTGGTAGATACACAAAATCTGCTTTTTCTCGTACACAGCTTCAACAACTAGGTTAAATGTAGTTTTGAGATTATAGGAGTCCGCCAAGCACCAAATGTGGGTTTATTTCCCGTTTGGTGAGTAAGTCTTGGAGGCTGGCAAGTAATTGTTTATATTGAAATAGTCAATAGTCAATCTCTTGTCGCTTGTCGCTCTTTGGTGTCAATTATCTCTATAGATCTTCTGTTGCTTCTTTTCTGGTGGGAGTTTGACACACAGAGGGACTTCATGGTGCATTTAAGTGCACATCATGAACTTATGAACCCTGATAAAGGGATATGACATGTTGTGCTAAGACAAATGCTGAAACCAGCACAAACGGGCAAGTATTCAAAATGTTGAAGTCCCCCTCCTCTGAATCGTTCCCCATTTAAGTTTGCAAATTAAATATAGACTCCATCTAGTAAAAAAGCACTTACATGAGAGGCAGCTAACTAACATTTTAACTTGCTGCCCTCCCTAGGGTTCAGATGGAGGAGGAGGAGGAGGAGGAGGAGGTAGAGGAGGGAGGGCGGGAGATGGGGAGATGGGGAGATGGGGAGACGGAGAGACGGAGAGACGGAGGGGAAATTAAATGTTTTTTTCTTCTGTTTTGCTGCCAGGGCTTCCCTTATCAGGAGGCTACAGATTGAGACGACAGAAGGATAGGCTGCCCTGCTCCCCGTAGTTTGTATTATTTATTGTTTATTGGTGTAGAAAAAAAAATAAAAATAAAGAATACATCTTGTCGGAGACATTTAGGCAGAAAACCCCAATGGAGAGAGGGAAACAGAGAGAGAACTGATTTGGTTTGCTGGTGACATTTTGCCCTTGAGGACTCACTTGTAGTTACACGCTCAGTTGAATGCCTCAAATGTGAAATGAGGATAAAGTGCAGTGTTAAAAAAAGAGCGTTGTTTGTATCGCCTGGGAAGACGTTTATCTCCAACAACACAATTTGGCAAATAATGACATAAAAGAAGAGCCGGTGTTCAGATAGGAGGGCTAGCAGCAGAGACAAAGGGATTATCTTTAATTAATCATCTTAAGCCTTAGTTTCATGTCGAACAAAACAGAACCGAGATCAGATGCCACAGAGTCACAGTCACAGGGGAGAGGCAGTTTATTCACAGAAAACTGAAGGTAGTGAAAGAAAAGAGAGGAAATACACTGGATGGTTTGTTTCTTTTTACAATTGATTTTATTTTACGTCCACTGAAAAACTATTTGGGGCAGATTTTTATTTTTATTTTTGATGTTTAAAACACATGAAACAAATGTCGATTGTTGGATTCCAGCAGTTGTTTGGCTTCTTCCTGAAGGGAACCTCCTCAGTGAGCTCAGAGGTCAATCCTGGAGGTGGCAAGATTTTAATGTCTTGCTCATGGACACAGCAGATCCAGCAGATCCGATACAGACCTTGAGCTTAGGATATCCAGTTGCATTACAGTCTCTTTAATCGATGTTTACGCAGCATAAAACAAAACCAGTGAACTCAGCTGGCAGCGGATGTCAGTTTAACGGCAAAAAGACATGGATTCTAATGCTTCACAGAGATTAAAATGCAGTTGGAAATTAAAATCAGGTTGACGTCAAAACACAATGTTGGAAAGACTTTAATTCTATCTCCTGTAACACGTGTCAGTGTTTCCCACACTAATTTATTTGTGGCGGTCTGCCACAATATCAACATTGGCCGGCACATATTAATTTTCTATTTTTGACTGCAAGTCCCGTTTTGACTCACTCAAGACAGCACACCCGTCAGTGAATAGCATGATGTTATATACTTCGATATAGTGGATTGCGGAGTGGTGTTTAGTCCGCCGGTAAAACCAATGAAGAAGAGGAGGAGGCCTATTTAACGCAGTTGGCCTTACCGTAACTTCCTCTGCAAAGAAGACAGCTGGCCTCATCGTCGAGATCAAGCCCCCACAAAGAGACTGCGGTAAAGTGAGCTGCTGTCTACTTTTCGTTGTGCTTGAACTAGAGTCAATAGAGTAAGCATGGTCGTAGAGCAAAGTGAAGGTCCTAAAAGGTACATATAGCCTACGTGCTTTTGCTGATATGTGTTCTTTGATTGAACATTTTCCTCATGTTTAATCAGGTGTAAGTTTTATTTTAGACCAATCCATGTGATTGTTTACTCTGATGTTCTCCTTAATGGTATTAAACCCTATTGTTCCCACTGTACCTGTTTGTTGAAATTTCAAAATAAAAAACTGTCTTCGCGCTGTACATAGTCTGCTGTGTTTGTTTCTCGTGTTTTTTTAGGGGGCTTCATAGGGGTGGGTTTTTATTTTGTTTTATTTTTTTGTTGGTTGTTAATAGTTGTTGTGGTCAGTAACTCCAAATATAATCTCCTATCATCAGTGTTGGGTTACAGTAACGTAACTACTTTTTCGGGTAAAAAGTAGTGTAACGCGTTACTACTGAAAATATGGTAACGAAACGTAGTTCCTTTTTCAGTTGGGCACAACGTTGCTTTTCCCAGGAACAGATTTGACATCGACACTGCCTCAGCTGCGCGCTTGCGCAATAGTCGCGGGCTCTCATTCCACACTGAGTGTTGTGCTTGGAGAAGTTGAAGGAGCGATTTATTGATTACTCGAGGAAACAGATCGTGAGGGATTTGCGAGCTCCGGGCGGAGTCCCTGTCTGGAGACGTGGAGGTGCTGGAGTTGTAGCGCACGGTGGCTGGTAGCGTGGTGTGCCGGTAAGCCGGTGAGCACGGCGAGAGTAGCTGCTATAGAGGTGCGGAGGGCTGGATGGCTGAGCAGGAGCACCAAGCACCATAATAACCCACAAATATCACAGGACATGACACTGAGGCTGCTACTAGCAATAGCATGCAGAGAGCAGTCAGTCATCATGGCAAGAGGTGGAGCTCCACAACCAACGGTAACTTGTTTTCTTGTCAAGTCCTCTGTTTGTGGCATTTTTCATAATAAAGAGCACAAAAGAAATCCCTGTTATGTCTCCATAGTAGAACTTTATCTAGGACTATACACATTTAGGAAATGAGATGGGGTTCTGCCCAAAGTCGAGCACCATAAAAGTAACGTAAAAAGTAACGAGTGACGTAAAAGGTTACTTTGCATAGAGGGTAACTAAGTAAAGTAACAAATTACTTTTTTTAAGAAATAACGAGTAACGAGCTTACACTACTTTTTAAAAGTAACTTCCCCAACACTGCCTATCATGCATGAAATATGTACTTGAATTTCTTGAATTTTGACTTTATGGTCAAAACCAAGTCAAAAGATTTATATGTTATTCTGACTTTGACCTTTCACCAAACAAATTCCTTCATAGATCTTCATTATCATTCCATCTTCTTCCTGAGGTCAATCACAGGTACACATTTGGTTACATTCCACTGCAGCAATGTCAAGAAATCTCACTTTGAAATCCTCCAAAATGAAAAAACTCTATTTACAGTATTCTGACCTTTACACCGTAACCCTGGATTTCCAGGTTGTTTACCACCATTTATTTTGTTTGAACAGCCATTTCTGAATTGATTATCACTATTATCACTAAGAATATGGAAACCCCCCTTAACACTTAACAACGCAATTATTTATGTTAAAGTACACTTGTCAATAAATTGTGTATTTAACATCCAAAACTGTGGATGTCAAATACACAATATCCAAAGAATTAGCTGTGTAATGGTAAATGATACCCTATATAACTGAAATAGTTAAACTAATGTGTTGATAAGCTGATAACTTACTGATTTGCTGCATTCATTTATCTGTGTAGTGACAAGGATCTTCTCAACGTATATGCAGTGAAATGTAACCAAATTTGTACCAGAGATAGGAAAAGACACCAGGAAGAAGATGCAAAGACAATGATGAACTAACCTATGAAGGAATTGATTTGACATAAGGTTAAAGGTCAGAATACTATAAATAGAGTTCGTTCATTTTGGAGGTGATTTTGAGGTGAGATTTCCCCACATTACTGCAGTGGAATGTAACCAAATGTGGACCTGCGATAGAGTAAGATATCAGGAAGAAGATGGAATGATAATGAAGAACTATCCTAATGATGGAATTAGTTTGGTGAAAATTCAAAGTCAGAATAACAGATCTTTTGACATTGACCATAAAGTCAAAATTCAAGAAATTCAAGTACAATATTTGATAGGATGATATTTGGAGTTACCGACCACAGCAACTATTAACAACTAACAAAAAATAAAATTAAAATAAAAGCCCACCCCTATAAAGCCCCCTAAAAAAACATGACAAAAAAAACAAACAAACACAGCAGACTCCATACAGAGTGAAGACAGTGTTTTATTGTGGACAGGTACAGTGGGAATAATTAGGTTTAATACCATTAAGGAGAACATCAGAGTACACAATCACTTGGATTTTTCTGCCAAACAATGGGTAAAGTAAAACTTACACCTGACTAAACATGAGGAAAATTTTCAATCAAAGAACACATATCAGCAAAAGCACATATGTCTCTTTTTGGACCTTCACTTTGCCCTAGGACCATGCTTACCCTATTTACTCTAGTTCAGGCACAACGAATATCAGACAGCGGTTCACTTTACCACAGTACAAAGAGTGCCAGGCCTTGTCGTGGCCAAGCTGTGTAATTACATCGCAATATGATACACTGGGGACTTTATTCCACAAGTTAATGTTGTGAAAGACGCGTCTGTAAAACGGTAATAATAGCCTCACAACCCACGCGAAATGCAGGGAATGTGTGGTTCAACAGCAAGTATATCTTCAGCTGTAAAGGTCCAATTTGTATGAAAGTTGATTTTGAGTCTCATTCCTAGTTTGTCAAATAATGATTCTTTGGGATGGCGGCCAGCCTGACCCGCAATCATTGTCATAATTTGACAAGTACAGAATTTTAAAAGAAAAAAATATGAAAAAACAACCAAATATCAATGTTACATGTTGTCAGTACTTTTTATCAACTTGACATTGGCATTGTCCTGAAAATTCGTTTTGGTCACCTGCTGTCAAAACCTACTTTCAGCTGATTATAAATATCAAACTAACAATGTACATTATACCGGCGGTTTCATCAGATTCGCGTTCAGCTGTTTCCAGAGCGGTGTTAAGTCAGTTAGCTTTTAAATAACAGATTAACAGGGGACTTATATTGTGAAGAATTTATAGGAAATGGAAAGTGTTAAACACTTAGTTAGCTGCTATTCTTCGATAATACTGTGGAGTGAAGGTATATTTCTCCGCCTTGCTGACCGCTATTCAAGACAAGCGTGTCAGTAATTAAAGACCTTCAAGAGGGTAACCTTGTTGTCATGGAAATGCAGAATACTTGACATGCTGAATATACTCAATACTCAAACTGAGTTGAGCTGATCTTGCACATATGTATGGAATAGTCCCAATTGTTACAGGATGCCTGTACCTTCAAGGTAAAGCTTCAACGGAGGAAAAAATACAAATGGGAGAATTAACTTCTGTTCTCCTCCTATATACTTCTGACATGTAGCTAATGTGTCTGTACCTGATGGCTCTTTTTGTTGGCTGAAGAAACCGTTTGTTATGGGTGAAGACCAGTTGTCCTCTCTGCTCTGCTCAGCTGCTGCTTCAGTTCAGAAAGCTACTAAACTCAGAGCAGAGTTTCTTCTACTGCTAAATAACAGCATTTGGCTTTGCTGGAATTCGTTCCAGAAGTCGTTTTTGGTATGGTTTGGATGGAGAGTGGTTTGTGTAGCTCAGCTGATTTGCTGCCTCAGGAGTCAATTGTGGGTAAATCTCTGTGGACGACTGAAATGTAAATGTAGACATGAAGGCAACTGAGACGAGAGTCAGACTTTAAAGAGAGAGATGAGGATTTGAACCTGCGTCTATTGAGGAGAAAACACTTGTAGAACCTCCATTTCTCCCTCTGTGTGGGTGTGTTGTTGTGTGTTATTGTGTGTGTTTCTGTGTGTGTGTTTGTGTCAGGGCTGCATGCTCAGCAGGAGATTATTGCATTGATGCCTTTGAGGCAGCAGCAGCCTAAATGACTTTAGACTGTGTGTGTGCGCTTCAGTATTGTATGTGTTTGTGTGTGAATCAGCATGTGTGTGTATGAGTGGTGTATCACCCTGAGCAAGGCAGCCATTTAATCTATTATTCAGCATTGCTACTAAACACATTAATTAGAGCCCGAGGTTGAGGCGGGTGCACAGTGGTTACAATGAAAACCTTGTCTCCTCTTTTTATTTGAGATGAAGGTCCAGTTGTCGAACACCTCGGACCTGTAAACCACAAAAACACCTCTGTGAGGCAAGACTTTCTAAAGATATCCAGCATGAAAAGGAAAAACTGAGCAGATAGTTTGTGTTCTTATAAAGGGGTCCATCCTGAATAATTTTCTGTTTGTAACGCATAAGTTGTTTTGTTGAGCTGCCTGATTTTTGGTAAATACAATATTTGGTCAAACTACTCGTGCAAATCGGTTATAGCACAGGCTTCAGAAAAAAATAACTTAAATGTCTTGCTTCTGTCCAACCTCCACAGTCCATACGATCGTCAAAATCATGACTGATTTCATTGTAATCAGAAAAACTATGCATAATTTAATTAAAAAACAAGAGGTTGCCCAAAAAATTAACAGGCTGGCAGCTCACCATTTGTAGATAGACTTGTCAGTCTGTAGTGGTGTATGGTCGGTAAATTGTCTGCTGCTGCTCATAATGTGATCAAACATGAGGATTTGATGGAAATAAATAAAAAACAAAAAGATTTCATGGAACCTAGACTAGTAGGTTTTACACAGTTCGTTGTTGGAGCAGCTGATTACAGAGCAGAGCTTCGCTATTCTATTACTTTATTTTCAACAAATGTCATATGCTCAAGGATTTTCTGGCCTTTTGTGGCAACATCAATTAAGAATAATTTTGTGTTGAAATCAGCAAGAGAGCAAGTTAGCTGTTAGCAGCTGGAGGGCAGCAGAGTTGTTGTGTGTTTGACTAAGGGAGCTAGCAGCTAACAAGCTAACAGAGTGAACAGAGCTGACAACTAACAGAGCTAACAGCTTACAGCTAACGAAGCTAATGGAGCGCAACACACAGCAGGACTGAGAGTTTCTGTTCAGGAGAACTTGAAGCGTTAAAACAGTACAGCATAGTGTAATGCGACGATGTGAAATTTATTGAAGTACTTCAGCTTAGTACACTTTGGAGTTAAAAGTAATATTTAGTTAACAATTAAATTCACTTTGGGACAGTGAATAGGATGCCACAAAAAGGAACTCTGGAAATGTGATTGAACAGTAAGAAAAGTTGTTGATGAAGGTTCTCAGTCATCCAGGTCATGGTAATTCTGAGTGCTGTATTGTAGGCAACTGGACTTGTTTCAGTTTCTTAAAGACATTTCACCTTTCAGATTCTGGGAGGCTTCTTCAGTTCTAACTAACTGGAAAGGAGTTGCAGTCCCCTCAGTGAGAAAAATATTGATGGAAGCAGAGACTTGGTCGACTTCTTATATATATATCCTTTATTTAACCAGGTAAAAGCTTCTTTGAGAGTAAAAACTCTTTCTCAAGAGTGATATGGCCAAGACAGCAGCACAACAATCCTCTAAAGCCATGTCAGGGGAGTTTTAAGAAAAAAAACAATGACCAAGAGTACTATTCCAGTGATATTTATAATTGACCTGAATTCCCCCATGACAATTGATCCATGACTTCACTGTGTATTGTCTATTCTCCAATGTATTGTCTGTGACCTTTGACTTTTCTATTTCTGGTTGCTTGTAATGTCAGCTATCACAGAGTTCAACCTGAATCAACCACTGCACTCACATGTAAGTCACTTCAGACAAAACAAACAGCCAATATAAATGTCACAATCGAGTGTTTGTTGCTGGGATGACGGCTGATTCTGTTCCCGACCCGGCTGCGTGTCATTCTGGGAAAGCGACAGCGAAAAGTGTCTGTGATGGGAATGCAGAACGACGGAGTGAAACAATGACCTGATCGCTGGATGTGTGTCTCCGGGCCGCCCTGTCTCGTCTTTTCAGCAGAGAAGCAAAAGCAGTCAAGCCGTGGGTCATCCTGAATGGAGCCAGTGGAGGATGATGATGGTGAAAGCCTCTGGTTATAAGACGTCCTCACAATTACCCACCAATACCCCTCAGCTGAACAATCTTCGTTTGATTATTATTTGTCAAAGACAGATGTGCTGTATGGATGGATGGACGGATGTTGTCAGGAGGATGAACAGCTCTGTGGGTAGATTCGGTCTCAGCTGTGGGCCCTGTGGCGCTTGGCGTCGTCTCTGGGCTGTGTTTAAATAAAGCTCTGTCTAAAAGCCTCAGGTGGGGAGGAACGAGATGTGTGACTAGAGGACCCTCAGTGGTTACGAGGCGAGGTCGGATCTGTCTGCACGATGTATGAGGAGTGTCCTTGTTGAACATTTGTCTCCATTGATATTGATATTAAACATGAGTGATGATGACATAAGGTGTGATGATTTTCTCATCATGAGGATTATTTAATGATTTCAGGCATAAATTAAATGTAGCAGGTACTGTACCTTCCTCAGAACAGAAAACATTTGATTTGTTTAATTTTATTATTGTTTATTAAGAAACAATTGTAGGCTGATACTAAAAGCTAATACCTGACTTCCTACTACATGTTCAGCTGAGCTGTTCTGGAGCTTTCCACCATATCTTCCTCAGTGAATCAGTTTCCTAGTTATTATGCAATTTTGGCTGTCCAAATTTTCTTTTTTAACTTGTCAACTTTTAAGCCAACATAGATGATATATTTGAAATCCTGGATCTGTACTTCAGTGACAACTGGCAAACTCAACAGGAAGATTTAATTGAAAAAGCTCCAGAATTGCAGTTTGAGGTAAATGTATTTTAATCTGCCATCCACGGCAGGTCAAATTAAATTTGCAAAATGTGATTGCACTCAGTTGTTAATAAAGAACTCCAAATCCTGTACTTAAGAGGGCATATCAACTTTTTGGGAAGTTCTCTTGTTAACAGAGTCAAAATATTGATTGATGTCAGTTTTTGTTTTGTTTGGATGTTTATAGGCTAGCTTAGTAGCACAAAGACTCAAAGCAGAGAGAATCTGCTAGTGTAGTTCCACTTAAAGTGAATTAAAAAACACTTACCAACAGACGAGCCTTGTTCCAAACCTCTTAATCGCCTTAATTTCAGAGCTGTGCAGATTGTCGTTTTTGAATCCGTACAACATCTAAAGTTTATGTGATGATAATAGTAAAGATTATTCATTGTGTTTTTGTTATATATTTTAAAATACACTATAAAACATGATTCCAATGAGTAAAAACTGAATGATAACGATCAAGTAATAAGAATAAGACATATGAACTCACAGAGCTCGTTGATTACAGAAGAACAGTAGTTCATGTATTTATAACATCAAATAGCTTGACTTTATCTCATAGGTTGCACATCTTGACTGCCATCATGTTGTTGACCTAAACACAAATAACTACAAAGATTCCCAAGGCTCACAACATCTGTCGCCTCTCTGCTGCCTGACCCTCTTTGATGAAGGAGCGATCTGTCGTCCCAGTGGGAAAGCAGCACTAATGCTAAGAGACAGATACCTCGTTAGCATGATAGCATTTGCCCAAAGGCAAACATCTATTGTTAGCATGATAGCATCGCCCAAGAGGGAGTGGTTGTTTCCAGTGTTAGCTTTGCTCTGAGGGGCCAGGCTTGTTGTTAGCATGTTAGCGCTGGCCGATGGGGATGTGAGGCTGCACCAAGGACACACACACACACACACACACACACACACACACACACACACACACACACACACACACACATACATACAAACACACACACATACAAACACACCCTTGATGATCACTGTTTATTAACAAGTTAGGTGACCTGATTTCATCCCAATGCCAAAATTATGACACATCCATGCAGAGGTGTGTGGTTAAATGCCCCCCAAGCATGCTGTCATTTTCCGAATCTGATTATTAAAACCTATAAATGAAAAAATATTATAATTAGATTTAAAGGAAAATAACACACCACAGATTTCCTATAATATGGTTAAATCTAAGTCTACTAATTTCCATCACAGTGTTGCAATAAAGACGTCAAGTAATGCCTGAACTTCCATTGGCCTGTGTGTGGTGTCTGGGCCTGTGTGGACAGGCAGGCCCTGTCAGGCTTTCACATCACCGACGTGTGCTAAACTTCCTCCCAGCTCTGTAATCATTGCTGGGCGGGTGGGGGGTGCGGGGGATGAAAGATGATAAAAACCCAAGTCATATAACGGCCGCACATCTGTCTGCTTGCCTCTCATCGCCTCCCATCCACACGCTGTCAACCACTGATGGACAGTTGATGGCTTGAGAACATGTTCAGAGATTGACAGGTGACCGAGAGGATTCTCTCACATTTTAAATGCCTATTAGAATCTCATATATCAATAACACTGAAGAAGATTACAATGTTAACATCATGTAGACACACTTTCTATTCTATAGTTCTGTAGATGCACATATATGTATATTCTGTATCACAGTTCATTACGACCCTTTATCACCTGGAAAACTGCAATATTTTGTTGTGATATTCAAAAAATGTCACGTCCATATCACAATGCATTATGGGTATTCAAGTCTGGTGAAGTCCCTTATGCAAGCGTGTCCACGAGTCCAGAAGGGGTGAAGTCTGGATATTTGGTTGCAGCATTGGTGTTTTTCCTCCTGGTCCTGCACACTGAGTCGACCTTACATCGGAATGATGTCACAAACGTAAAAACAGCTTTAATAACACATAAAACAAATCGTAATAGCTGACCTTGAACCTGACTGGTGACACCACACTCTCCTCTCTTGGTATGTCCATGGGCAGCCATGATGTGATACTGTTACATACTTAAGTTAAGACCTGATGATGAGGCTGAATCAAGAGTTAGACGGTCACTAAAGCTATTCAAGTCCATCCCCAGGGCTCAGAGGATATCTGTACCAACTTTCATGGCAATCCATCCAATACAGCCTTGACACAAAAAAGTGGGGACGCTGTGTAAAACACACAACAAAAAACAAACAGAATGTGTTATTTGGCTAATCATGTTTGACATATACTCAACTGAAAACAGTACAAAGACAACATGTTAACATTTTACCTCATCAACTTCATATTTTTTTGTAAATATATGCTCATTTTGAATTTGATGCCAACAAGACCTTTCAGACAAGCTGGGACAGAGGCAACAAAAGACTAGGAAGGTCGTTATTTCAGATTTCGGGTGTCGTGATTGGGCATGAAAGGGGCATCCTTGAAAGGCATTTACATTTACAGCTTTACAAAGCATCACAACTTTTTTGAAATCAGAGTTGTAGTTACCGAGACATTTCACCTAAAACTGAAGAAAAAACTGGCACTAGATGGAAAGTCAGGATGCAACCAAAGCTGTTACGATTCATTCTCTGGGGATCCAGAATATCCACAAAATTCCATAGTAATCTCTGAGAGATATTATGGTCTGGACCAAAGCAGTGGAGAAACTGCCATTCTTATGCACTCATGTCTTAACTGTTCCATGTTTTAATCTCCTACAGTAAGCTCTATCCCCTCAATGTATCAGCAGCACTCTTAATTGCAATGCAGAGCACCACCCTCTTACTTAATTAATGCAAATGGAGCAAGCGATCACCGGGTCATGCAAATAATCGTCTGGCTTTGTCATTGTTGTTTTATACAAGTGCTTTAAGCCCATTGTCTGTGTGATTAGCTAATAAAGAGCTCCTAATGTCTTGTCTTGCACTCACGGAGCACATCCTCCTTTTAATCCATAAGCTCTTAACGCAGCCATAACTGCCTTATTCATGACAGGCCAAGAATGAAACCAGTGGAGTATAAAAGCAGCCTTTACAGTCCATACACATTCACACACACTTAATATCAAGGAGTGAAGAGCAGGGAATTGAGTGTGTGTGGATAAGAGCAATATCCACCATCAATTAAAGATGGAGATAGGAAGCAAGACATTTTAATGCTGGCCTTGAGAGGCTTGAGTGGGAAGATACGTGGAATCAATAGTAGCATAAGAAAACATAATATATTCACCGTTTGCACATTCGTTTGAAGGACAAAACATGCTTTGAAAATATGAAAAGGGCCAGACTTTCACGCTCTTAATTATACAAATATAAGAAAGACTCTTCACTTGTCCCTTTGTAATTGAGATGGAAAACAAGACAAGCACACATGGTTTGTACCGTGTCCTGAGTTTTCTTTGTGCACTGGCATGTTTTGCCCCGGGGCATTTCAGTGCTTAACTTGAACGCAGTCCTCGAAGATGTAATACATTCAAACTCTCTGTAACCCTCGGCTTACCTTGACGCCGGCCCCAATAGACTGCCCCAACACCTCATCATCACTTTGGCTCAGGGAAAAACCCTGATATGATGCCAGTAGTGGGCGAGCTGCCCATTGTCTTCTCAGCAGCGATGAACATGCTTATTATTTGTGGGTTTCCCTTCACCCTGTCCAACACATAAGGTTATCTGGACCGGATAGAGAGGAGAAAGGGAGTCCATGTTTCAGCCCCAGAGGCAGGATCAAGAAACACGCTGAGGTGGGGAGTCGAGAGGGGAGATGCTACGACCCACGCGCTGCAGACCTATTGGGTTCACCCTTAGGGTGTGTATGAGTGTGTGTGGTTAGGGGGTGTGTTTAGCCGTCTCCGTTGTGGTGGAAGTAACTTGGGATTGGGGACTGGACGGAAAGAGGGG
>OMLP01010890.1:0-11316 GCA_900302685.1 Spondyliosoma cantharus | reverse complement strand
GCCAAGTTGACCAAGGAAAAGAAGGCCTTGCAAGAAGCTCATCAGCAAACGCTGGATGATCTGCAGAGTGAAGAAGACAAAGTCAACTCTCTGACCAAGGCCAAGGCCAAGCTGGAGCAGCAAGTGGATGATGTAAGAATTCTACTACTTGTTATCTCCACCCTAGTGTAATATGTCTAGTAAGATCATAAGTTTCTTGCATATTGGGAAAAATAATTTGTGACTTTATGCAATTTATGTATTGCCCAGCTTGAAGGTTCACTGGAACAAGAGAAGAAGGTGCGTATGGATCTTGAGAGAGCTAAGAGGAAGTTGGAGGGAGACCTGAAATTAACTCAGGAGAGCGTAATGGACCTGGAGAATGACAAGCAGCAACTTGAAGAGCATCTGAAAAAGTAAAAACATTATTCTACTAAATACCAAATATGTCTAATACATGACACAGCTGTACAGATACAAGACAAACAGATGACCAGCTATTCTAATTCTAACTGCTGTTTTCATCGCAGGAAAGATTTTGAACTCAGTCAGCTCAACAGCAGAATAGAAGATGAGCAGGCCATAACTATTCAGCTTCAAAAGAAACTGAAAGAGCTCCAGGTAATCGCCATTTATGTTTAATATTGTTTAAAAACTTGGAAAAAAACAACAACAAAACAAAACAAAAAAAAACTCCATTGTAAGTGGCAACTAAATAATTCTGCTTTTAAAGGCCCGCATTGAGGAGCTGGAGGAAGAGCTGGAAGCTGAGCGAGCTGCCCGAGCCAAGGTGGAGAAGCAGAGAGCAGACTTAGCCAGAGAGCTGGAGGAGATCAGTGAGAGGCTGGAGGAGGCTGGTGGAGCAACATCTGCTCAGATCGAGATGAACAAGAAGAGGGAGGCCGAGTTCCTGAAACTCCGCAGAGACCTTGAAGAGGCCACTCTGCAACATGAAGCCACCGCTGCAACACTCAGGAAGAAACAAGCTGACAGTGTTGCTGACCTGGGAGAGCAGATTGACAACCTGCAGAGAGTTAAACAGAAACTGGAGAAGGAGAAGAGTGAGCTCAGACTGGAGCTGGATGATGTTGTCTCCAATATGGAACATATTGTGAAGATAAAGGTTGGCTAAACAGACAAACTATTTCTTTCTAAGTAGTTAGTGGTACACCGATGTTGATATTTTAGGTAAAATGGGTGTAATTATATAATTTTTATTTTAAATCTAGACAAATCTAGAGAAGACATGCAGGACTGTGGAAGATCAGATGAATGAATACAAGACCAAATTTGAAGAGGCTCAACGCTGCATCAATGACTATAATATGCAAAAAGCAAAACTCCAAACGGAAAATGGTATGTTTCTTCCTTTAATACAAGCTGATATCTTTTTATGTGTGTGATGGCTGAACGTTTCAATGTATAAAATATATATATACAAAAAACAACATTTTGGAAATAGTAACTCCTTTGTGACACCTTTTGCCAAAATACTAGGTGAGCTCTCAAGGCAGCTGGAGGAGAAAGATTCTCTGGTTTCTCAACTGACAAGAGGAAAAATGTCATACACTCAACAGATTGAAGACCTAAAGCGACAACTGGAAGAGGAGACCAAGGTAAAATTAATTTTCAGTGCCAGCACTGAATAGTAAATTTGTAACAGTATATCAAAGTGCCACTTATTCATATAATTTCTTTTTGACAGGCAAAGAGTGCCCTGGCTCACGCAGTGCAGTCATCTCGTCATGACTGTGACCTGCTCAGGGAGCAGTATGAGGAGGAGCAGGAGGCAAAGGCTGAGCTGCAGCGCAGCATGTCCAAGGCCAACTCTGAGGTGGCTCAGTGGAGAACTAAGTACGAAACTGATGCCATCCAGAGAACCGAGGAACTGGAGGAGGCAAAGTAAGACAGTTTGAGGTCCAAATTAATGATTTGCTGTGTAAAGATTCATTTCACATTCTACTTCGTCTAGCAGATCAGCTTTTTGTTTGTGTTATGTTCCTACTAAAATGTAAGACGAACAAAAAGTTTGTCTGTTAGATGATCAAGCAGCCAGTCATATTAGTTGAATTTAGAATCATTTATAAAGGAAGTACAACTGCAGGGAAATTAAATCATTTAAATGACTGCTTTCTAAAGGAAAAAGCTGGCTCAGCGTCTGCAGGATGCTGAGGAGGCTGTTGAAGCTGTGAACGCTAAATGTTCCTCTTTGGAAAAGACCAAACACAGACTGCAGAATGAGATTGAAGATCTCATGGTGGATGTGGAGAGGTCTAATGCTGCTGCTGCTGCTCTGGACAAGAAGCAAAAAAACTTTGACAAGGTGAAGTACTACATTTGAAATAGTGTTTAAGTTGGAAAAACATCAATTGGCACTGAACCCTCTGAACATTTGGACAAGCAAAAATACCAAGATTATTTTTTTAGTTTGACCTCTTACCCTGATATTTTAATAATTAGGGGTTGTTGGAGGCACTATGGGTAGAATCTGAAAAAATCTAACCTTGGTGCCACCCAGTGGTAGCACTGGAAATACACTGAGATAGACTACTGAGATAAATGGTCTAAGGGGCAACGCACAGCACCATTTTCAACAGCATTCAAACCTTTTCTCAAACATAAACTAGCGTCATTGGTAAAAGATACACATGGCACTGGCTTTTACAGTGGACTATAACTCTCCATTACACAAACTATGTCTATTTAACACCTATTAAGCTGGCTTAGAGTAAACGATTTACTTTCTCCACCTCAGAGCACTGTTTTCAGTTATGGGAGAAAGGACAAGCCTGTAGTACTTGTTTCATTCAGCTGGCACATGTACACTTACTGCTGGCCTTTCTTTTCACTGCAGGTCCTGTCTGAGTGGAAGCAGAAGTATGAGGAGTCTCAGTGTGAGCTGGAGAGCTCCCAGAAGGAGGCCAGGTCTCTGAGCACTGAGCTCTTCAAACTGAAGAACTCTTATGAGGAGTCTCTGGATCATCTCGAGACAATGAAGAGAGAGAATAAGAACTTACAGGGTGAGGTTTACTGCCAGTTTCTGCAGATAAACTTTACAAATGAAACTGTAAACTAATGACAGGGCTTGCCTTCCTTCCACAGAGGAAATTTCTGACCTCACTGAGCAACTTGGTGAAGGTGGAAAGAATATTCATGAACTGGAGAAATTACGTAAGCAGTTGGAACAGGAGAAGAATGAGATCCAATCTGCTCTTGAGGAAGCAGAGGTGCAGTCTTGCTTTGATGAATGAATTTTCTTTTTTAACAAAACTGTCTGCTGTTATCTATAACTGTACCATCCTGTGTCCACCAGGCCTCCCTGGAGCACGAAGAGGGTAAGATTTTAAGAGCACAGCTAGAGTTTAATCAAGTTAAAGCTGATATTGAACGCAAACTGGCTGAGAAAGATGAGGAGATGGAGCAGTGCAAGAGGAACCTGCAGAGGACAATTGACACCCTGCAGAGCTCTCTTGAGGCGGAGTGTCGCAGCAGGAATGAGGCCCTGCGTCTGAAGAAGAAGATGGAGGGAGACCTCAACGAGATGGAGATCCAGCTCAGCCAGGCCAACAGGCAGGCAGCTGAGGCCCAGAAACAACTTAAATCAGTTCATGCACATCTGAAGGTAAAGTGGGAAAAAATAGCTTTCTTTGTAAGATGTTTCTAATTCAAACTCATTATCAATATAAATGTGGTTATTGGTCATCCAATTAAGGATTGCCAAATTCAGCTGGATGAGTCTGTTCGGGCCAATGATGATATGAAGGAAAACATTGCCATTGTTGAGAGACGCAACAACCTGCTTCAGGCTGAACTGGAGGAACTGAGGGCAGCTCTTGAACAAACTGAGAGAGGTCGCAAACTTGCTGAGCAAGAGCTGCTGGATGTTAGTGAGAGGGTGCAGCTATTGCACTCACAGGTGAGACCTAATCATGTATTGCATCCACCAAAGATGACTGAACTCAAAAGCATGACTATTTCTATTTGTAGGAACAGTTAAATACAGTTTATAATTTCCTCAAATCTCACATTTCAAAAATATGTAGAACACTGGCCTGATAAACCAGAAGAAGAAACTGGAAGCTGATGCATCCCAGCTTCAGACTGAAGTGGAGGAAGCAGTGCAGGAATGCAGAAATGCTGAGGAAAAGGCCAAGAAGGCCATTACTGATGCTGCCATGATGGCAGAGGAGCTGAAGAAAGAGCAGGACACCAGCGCTCACCTGGAGCGTATGAAGAAGAACATGGAGCAAACCATTAAAGACCTGCAGCACCGCCTGGATGAAGCTGAACAGATCGCCATGAAGGGAGGCAAGAAGCAGCTGCAGAAGCTCGAGGCCAGGGTGAGATACATTTTCCAACATACAAATATCACATGTAAAAATGGTTATGACCAGCATTACTTTTGTATTTTCAAAGCTGCACTTCTTGTTCTCCACAATGAGCTGATAACTCTGATACATTACTGCCTTATATATTTGTTAAAGGTCATAACAGCCTTCTTGTACATCCAACAGACACCAAACAACATTATTATCCAGTCAAAGTTGATGTTGAAAGTTGAAGTTGAAAGTTGAAAAAATTATGTTTAATTAATTTGCTAGATAATACAATTTATACACCAAGTAGTCATTGACTTTGTCTTGATTGCTATAAAACCAAAACAGTGAACGAAAAAGCTCAGCAGAACTGCATAGTGGATTGATCATTTTCTTGGAGTTTGCCCCCTTTGACATCTTACAGCTACAATATATGGAATTTATATTTGGATTGAGTGAGAGGTTTGAGCTGAGCTCATTATGGATTGGTGAATTTCCCAAAAAATAATCTTTTGATGTTCTCAGGTGAGGGAGCTGGAGAATGAGGTGGAGTTGGAGCAGAAGAAGAGCAGTGAAGCAATAAAAGGAATCCGCAAATATGAGAGACGCATCAAGGAGCTCACATACCAGGTTTATACCAGTATACAGTATATACAGAAATATATAAGCATCATAAATATACAAATTGAGATAATACTTAATTAAACTTGAGAGTCTTTTTCCTATTCCTCTGATTTATTCAGACAGAGGAAGACCGCAAGAATACCGTTCGTCTGCAGGATCTGGTTGACAAGCTCCAGCTGAAAGTTAAAGCCTACAAGAGAGCTGCTGAGGAGGCTGTAAGTGTGGGCTGAAAGTCTTCTCTGCTTTGTTATGGATGTACAGACTTAATTCATAATTTACTTCCCTTTGAAGAATGTTAATTGAAGCAACTTTTTAATCCGTGATAGTTCATAGCAGCAGTTCATATCACATATTAACATAACACAGTCATACTTTGTCAATGCTATAATACAACCTTACATTAGCGGATTTGAGTTTTACCCAGGAAACATGTCTGCCTCCCCTTTGACTTGTTTTAGACCTAGCTGGTAAACTACAAACCAATGTAGAGTTTTTAAAATAATGCAAAGAGACTGTGGTTCTACTGTAGCTCTTTCTGCGCTTTCAATCGCAGACTATGTGGCCTGAAGTCAAATTTCCTTAGTGGGTTGTCTCCTAATGTATAGTTATATAATATTTTGGCCTGTGTTTTTGTTGAATTCTGTAGGAAGAGCAGGCCAATACTCATCTGTCCAAGTTCCGTAAACTGCAGCATGAGCTGGATGAGGCTGAAGAGCGAGCTGACATAGCTGAGTCTCAGGTCAACAAGCTGCGTGCCAAGACCCGTGATGTGGGCTCAAAGGTAAGAGGCTACTTTAGATTTCAACACAACAGTTGATATACACTCCTACTGCCTTTAGAAGTACTGCACAAATCCTCATCATTTTCATATAATTTCAATGTAATTACAGAACTGCTCATCATTTTATTGGGAATAAATAAAACAGACCAGTCTTTGTATAGATCATTTTATTCTGATGTTTTTTCAATGGATTTGGTAAGTTGTATTAGAGTCATTTAATAGGTTAGTAGAAATGCAATCTTTATCACTCAGAAGACACCTTGATAATTTAAGTAAGTGGAACTCCAAAATGACTGGCATCTTTATAATTTTTATTTTTTTAGTTGACAGTACTGATTCATGATTAATGCTTAATCTTTGACAATTCAGAGATCAATAAATGCTGTCAACCAGTCCAATTTAGTTTAAACTAAATGTTATTCATAGTTCCAATTATAAAGACACAAACAATTTAGTCAGTTTCTTATATGATCTTATTAGAGCACTTGTGTTAGTATATGTACCTCCTTGTGGACAGTTTGTACAGTATTAGCAGCCTTTATGCAGTGACTGGAGTATGCCACTGTAACGCTGTGTCTGTATACTGTCTACTGCAAAAGATAAATTACTTCATATGATTTTTGAAAAATAGTAGCTAACAGTAAAAGAAAATAATGCAACATTGTTTGGATTCAACCAATCCTAGAAAAAAATATGAATTTGCAAACATTTCAAGTTATTTCTTTATAAGCTTATGTACTGTACAGTAAATTAACGCTGATGATAAAATTAAGCCTATTCATGTACAGTTACTGTCACTATCATTTACTAGTCCCATCTTGAAGGTAAAAAAAGAGTGATTTGTAACAAATGAATCATATGCCACTCAATTCTGTACAAAATCTAGTTCCCATGTATACCTTGTATGACACTAGTTGAGTCTTGAAGGTTCTCTGCCACTGATTTCTCTCTTTTTGTCTTTTTCATTCTTCATCACAGAAAGGACTAGAGGAGGAGTGAAACTCACAGACAGCCACCTAAGACCTTTGGGATGACCTGTGCTGTAGTTCTCCTGTAGTCTTCAAAGTACTGTAACTGTAGAATAAAGCAAAGTGCATTCAAATTAATGTGTAGATACTTCTTTTATTTGAGGGCAAAGGGGAGACCTGTCATACAATGGTTAAGTCAATATGGTAAATTCAAAAGCTTTCACTTTATTACCATTGAAAAATATCACCCAGTTGATAGATGCACCACCAGTAGCTAAAAGGGTGAGCTAAAAACAAACACACGCACGCACCTACGCGCACACACACACACACACTTGCATTTCAACAAAAACCTAATATAGTAACAATGTGTTCAGTTAATCAATACCTGACATAAAACTTATTTAACTAGCTATCTATGGGTCAAAAATGTTTGAAGTGTTATTCATGTAAGTCTGCCACCTTGACTATCTATCATTGTAGGGCTGTTTAATTTTTTTACTGTAAAGAATCCCATGAATCTTGATAGTGTCATTATGTGCTAGTTAGATTGTATTAATTTGTAAGGAATTTTCTTTTTTTCCTTTCAGTACATTAACATGAATCCAACATATTAGCATAAATTAATAACCTAAACAGTAAAAAAAATAACACTTAATTAACACAACAATAACGAAATAATCATAATTAAAATACATCTTTAATAAAAGTCTATCTGACAAGTGTTGTACAGAGGCTTTGAGTGGTCAGTAGACTGGAAAAGTGCTATAGAAATACGATGGCAAACTTCTCAGTTAACTAGGCATTATTGAAACATATTGACAAGTTATTTGTATGATGAAAGTGGACAGATATTCTTATGAACCACAATGGATCATAACATAACTTATTATGCAAGAGACCTGACACCACCAGAGACATAGCAGAGGGCGAGGCTAACTCGTGTAGGTTTAATATATTATTTCATAATAATATATTTATATCAGTTTCATATGCATCAGAATTTTATAAATATATAGTGTCAGGGCTCCCAAGATAGAGCTTAAGTCCCCCTGGTAGGGACTTAGGCTGTTTATCCCAGGATAAAAAACAAACAGCTGTTGTTCTCTGTAAAACCTCTAATAGTGGATCTAAGGTAATGATACATCAGGTTAATAATATATGGATGAATACTGGCATTTTTTTAATATTGTTAATCAGTTAGCAAAGGTCCCTTCCTTGGTAAACATGTATTCCTTGCTATTTTAAAGACACTGATATTGTGATACCTGTAAAAACAAACAGTGGATGAATGCAGTCCAAAGTGACAGTACCAAGTCAAAACTGTAGATTAGATTTTAAATTAAAAACATATTTCCTTTATGGTGTTATATTAGATACTGCCATTACCAGAAATTATATTTATAGGATTTTGCCAAATGTTCTGGGGTGTCATGATGTCTCGGATTGTTGATACCCAATTGACGAACACATTTCAAAAAGGCTTAGAAAACAACAAAGTATGACATTTGTGAAAGAAGAGCCTATCTCTGTTTTATAGGTTTGAAAAATAGCAACTTTTTAGATGTAGCTGGAGCTTTTCAATGAAAGTAATCTGAAACTTATGTGACAATGTGTCAACATCCATTCACACAATTATTTAGTTCGATCTGGCAAATGAAAAATGGGTGAGAATTTCATGTTTTTGTCTTTCTTTATCCATCAACGATTAAAAAATAATTTTAATAATGTTAAGGACCACACTATAGTACAGGTCACATATTCTATGTCTATCTGTGTGTTCGGTTACATATTGGAATATTACATTAGACACATACAAAAAGGTGCAAAGAACGACTCTGAAGAAAGATAGTTAATTGTCTAGTCTCGATCCCAGGTAGTCAGATACTGACGCTTTTAGTTGGTAGGTTGGGCCGGCTAAACTAATCTATCATATTGCCCTTTAATGGTGATACAGTTGAGAAGAGGTTTTGATATCACTCAACATATACATGTTCACCAACACCAATGCTCCAGTCACTTCCGGCTGTTGATAATTCAATATTGTTAATTATCAAATTTCAGCAGTATTTTATTAGAATGATGTAATCTTCCCATGTCATTGTTCTACAAAAATTCTGTCAGAGCAAGCTGACAGATTACAAATATGGCCTAATGTAATGCATAACAGTGGAAAACATTTCCAGTGATTTCAACAGTAGCTTTCTAACCATTTGCCATACTGTATAATTACATACAATTTAATAATGATAATTAATTTTAAACCATGCTGCCCAGCTGCATTATGTAACATGCAGTAAAACAAAACAGCTTTTTATAGTGAAATAGATTGAATGAATTAAAATTTTAACAAAATCCAATTCAAAGGAATAAAAAGCTGATTTAAAATGTGTTTTTTAATGAAAATAAATGTATTTTAATCAGCATTAATATGCCTGCTAGGTGAATCTAGTTGAATTTGGCTTACCATACCTCATTCATCCGCAGCAGCAGGAGGGACTGACGCTTCAGTTGTGCTACTGGTAAAGAGAGGAGCCTGGTGATGGGTGGATATCAACTTGACACTCATCTCACACTGCATGCTGACCTTGATCTCACATGGTCTGTCCTTAAAGGGCTACAGTAATTTACACAGAGATTTTAAGATTATAAATACATTGCAAAGTGTTATTTTTGTTATTCACATAGTAACACTGACAAAACTACGCAACTTTGAGACTTGAAAACCTTTTATCATTATTACCTTTGTGCTATAGGCTCCTGCGTGTCAACTACTTAAAATGAAGGACTGTGATATTTAGAAATACTTTAGGATTAACAGACACCACCAACAATAGCATATCAAGGTGACACCATTTGTTCTTTCCATCAAAGATTTTATCCGCCAACAATGCTGCATACAATGGCCTCACCTTTGAGGAGTCTGGTTACAACTCTGTGCCCATACACCAAAAAGGGGATGAAATCCAGGAAGGGAACTCAAGGCAGATGGCAGAAGATTCCTGCAATGATTCAGACAGCTGAAAATGAAAATGAGTCCAGCAATGTCAAAGCAAAAAAAACTCACGCAAGGTCCATTGGAAAATTGGTCAGCACTCCATTTCATTTTACAAACAAAATTTGAATTTATGGCCTCATTTGTTATGGGATGATAATGGATAGCTGGCTATCTTCCATCAATCCATTTTCTGTGTTTACTCCTTGAAGCACTTATATGTATTTTCGATTGATGTCTCATTAATTAGATTCAGACCACAAACAAACCCTTACTATAAATTATCATATAACCCAATGGAATAAAAATTAAATGAAAATAATCGATGTAAACTTGTCCTCTAGAAGAAGGGGGGGTTTCTTTTGGTAAATTTGCACCTGTTACCCCTCATCCATTATGACATCAGTGACTCTGCTCTTCAGCTATATTGCTGCCCTTCTCAATCAGAGAGAAAAAATCCCGGCAAGAATTTCACAGGGTTATCTTTGTCCTCAAGGCCAAAAGAAAGGGAACAATGCCATGACGACACCATGAGACAAAGGGTGTAGACCTTGCTGGGCAGAATAGTGATGAGTGATAATTTAAAGTGTCTGACCTTAGCTCTCACTCAACAACAGCTGCGACACTTTATTGTCTCAGCTGAGGATACAGAACTCATCACCCTTCACATGACTGACCTTCCCTGAACTATATCTTTTTGATTAGAAATCTGAACAAAGACAGAGTTGCTCTCAAAGCAAGAACAAATTAGTTTTATTAAGTCATTAATCTTTCTGTTCTATCACCCCCCCCTCCCCAATGGGAATTAGAACAGACACTAAGTTGACTAAAGCTGTTGAGAGAAAATTAATAATAATGGAAAATGAAGTGGACCCTGTTGATTCTCAGTGATGCTTTAACATTGTGTTTTTACATGTAAATATGAATTTAAATAGATTGTTCTAAACCCTTCCATGTTTGAGTTTTTCCAGCTTTTCAGTAGTGGTTATCAAAAACTGCAGATGCCAGAAAACTAAAACAGATCATTTGCCAAGGATCATCCCTCTGAAGTTGAAATATACAGTTTAATGTAGGAAATGTATTTGACATCAGTTCATTAAATCCATCATAAACACAAGTCATTCATTTTAAGGGTATACAGTTTAAGGTAAACATATAAATGCCCTTTAAAATGTTGAAATATTAAATGTAAGTATTTATTTTGGTAAAAATAACCAAAATATAAACAAAGCTAAATATTGAAACTATGAAATCACAGTCAACAGATCTAATTGAAAAAGGTCATTAGGTCGTAAGAAATAAACACAATATATATATTATAAACCTGTTATGATTTGTATAAAAATAAAATAAAAGTCACTTGATATCAAGCCTGTCCCTGATCCCCACCTCTTGCCCTCCCCTTTCTTTGCACCATGTATTGTCCTAGCCTTGTTTGTCACAAGGTGAAAGCAACAAATAGCAGCAGGACATTCTGCCCAATTAGAAGAACGCTTTTTTAATGTGTAACCTTTCTCTAAAAATTCATTCCATATTTGGTGCATAAACATCCTTTATTAATGGAGGGATGGCTGCTGTCAGCTATGGAGCTCATCACTTCACTTGATTAAAGGTTGGGATTTGAAGGTAAGCAAGACATTTATATCAGTGATA
>OMLP01010889.1:5027-20477 GCA_900302685.1 Spondyliosoma cantharus | reverse complement strand
AATTCATGAATGGTGTCCTATTAAAGAAGTCCATCACACACGGTATACGCACAAAACAGTATACTGTAAATGGACTTCCAGCAGTTATGTCGTGAACTCATGTTCCAAGAAAGACAAATCATTGCTGTGAACCGCTGCACATTCCTGAAGAAAGGAACAACAACAGAGGAGAGATTTACAATATATAATCTACCTATACAACACATTGTCCCTTCTCGCTCGTGTGTTGTCCAGATAATCTGACAGTGCAAAATCTTTCCATTTCAAAATCTTCATCTTCATCTTCATTCATTATTCATTATGAAGTCAATCAGCCTTTATATCCAGTTTTCCCACACATGAAATGAATCACAATTCTCTATGTTCTTATCGAACAACTTCTCCCCATAGAAAGGACGATGGAATTATTTTTCAATCGGCTCACATAACTGACAAAGTCTGTGCTGTTCCTGTTGGTCAGTGTAACATAACGTGCTTACTTTTACTCATTCAGCACTTACATGAGTTGGCATCAAGGCTGCTAACATGTATTTGTATATATTTGTAATTCCAAACTAGCTTGAAGGATTTAGTAGAAACGATCTGCACTGAAGGTGTCTAATACTGTGTCTTTTATTTGTTTAAGTTCATTTGTGAGCACAAAGTATCTGATTTAGTTTGGCTTAAAAAATTTGACAGTAACATGACGTTACAGGACAAACAATAATGTACAGTCACCGGATGAACTGCACGTCATGTTTATAGCGAGATGCTACTTTACAGCACCTGCTCACCGCAGGCTGTTGGCCTTTTTAAAAATTAGAAATGGAAAGAAAAAACAAAAAGGAGATTACAAATCTGATACAGTTACAAATACAGTACAGGTTAAAATATACAGTACAATTAAGGTAGAGATACCAATGTGTAGGTGTATTAGGTGTGAGAACAATATTGTTTTTCATTCTGCCATGATTCAACTGCCTTGTTAAAAACATTACATATTGTATTTTAAGCTTGGTGGGTATTCAGTAAGTTTTGCTGCTTTAAAGAGAAGGTTGCAGTCATTGCCTGCACTGCTGGAAACACTCATTTGGATGCAAATTTCAAGGATTGAAGTCTGAAAAAAAAAAAAGTCTTTAGGTCCAGTCTGTTTAATTTATAAAAGAAAACAGCTGTTTAGAAACAGGCCAGTATAAAAAACAACTGTCACGTAGAACAAATGAAGTCGCTGGCTGCAGTTGTCTAATTCAAAATCAAAACAAGCGAATTAAAATCATGTTAAAGTGAGATATGAAATGATGATAAGAGTGATTAATTGCTTTTTTAAAGCATGGCAACATCACATGACAGCTTGTCAAAGTTAATCTAAACTAATAATAACATTTTAGCAAGTGAAGATTGTATCATTAGTGGGTCTGTGTACATTTTAGGTGAGGCATTTATTGTCCTGTCAGTCTATCTACGTTAATTATACTGGAAAGTCCTTTCAGGCATGATCTATGAGTAAGGATGGTTATGCTGGTTTCAGCTAGGCTTTCTGTTGCGGTAATGAGTTTCTATCATTAAGACATATGTGTGTTTTACATTAATATTTCCTATGGTTTTCAGAGATGAGAGAACCATTGTGAAAAGAATCACAATGGTCCCAATGTGTTTCACTTGGAGGCAAAAGTGAGCAGTGTCACTGCTGTTTGCAGTTCTTCGTCAAACGCATCATCAGCACTAGAGTTAGGCCTTGTGGCTGTATGCCTCCACGCACCTGTCAATTTGGGGTTAAATCCATGTCTGTCAATATTCATATAGCCTGCATCGTGAAGACTTTGAAGGAATGATGGTGTAATGAAAGGTGTATTTGGTGCTTATGATTCAGATGACTCCACAATGAGAACCACTCGACTACCTGCGCGCCCAATAAAGCTTTTCTCTGATAGAACACAAAGAAGCTACAGCATTTTAAAATGTGGATACTCCACGCACATCTTCAACCCACAGCACAGGATATCTCTACAATCAGACTCAAGGAGGGCACCCAAGATTAGTGTCACCAAATCAGTATCCAACTTAATGTGAGATATGGTCACAATCTTTCCCTCTGTTCCCAGGTTATGGTTTTAAATAATGGCTAGGAATGTGTTTCTGCAGAACTTTATGATGTCACAGGCAGTTGACCTTTGACCTTGTAGATGCAAAGTGTGAATCACTGAATAATTTTATCCTATAATATATTTGTCTGGAATTTTGTCATATTAAGGGTATAAAATAACAAAAAAAAGAGCTATTGCCAAACATTTTGTTAGGTCACAGTGACCTATGACTACCGATCTCCTAATTGTTTTATCCTTGAGTCCAAGCATGGTTTGTGACAAATTTGAAGAAATTATCTTAAGGTGTTTCTGAGACATCACATTCATGAGAATGGGACAGACGTAACGTCACGGTGACCTTATTTGAAGAAATTATTTCAAGGCATTCTTGAGATCACAAGTGGGACGGACAGGCAACAGATGGACCACCCACCAAAACCAGCCCAGTAGTCAGGTAGGATAAAATGTTAGCAGTTAACATTTAAATCAAACCTCAAGATGTTTTCACGCTCAGAGCAAAATACGATCGGGTCACATCCCCTATCCAGACTTCATAATCTTTTTACACACTGCAGGTAGTTTTTTTGTAGGTAAATACACTGTTAAAAGCTTGTCCTCTACAATACATACTAAACACTGCATAAAGAGTGATTGTTTTGAAGAATGTTTCTGCCATTTTTCTGGCTCCAATTGTTCCTGAGCTATATCCCATTATCAGGGTTCACTATCATTTGGATTAGCAGTTCCATCACATAGTGAGAGCATGTGTGTGAGTGCGAGTCTGTGTTTCCACTGTACCTGTCACGGGACTTGGGCCTAGACAAGAGATTCAGCTGAAAGTGTGTAGAAAGGCTTTTTATTGATGTGGAGCTGGAAATGCATCGCTACACCGCGTACTGACCTTCGCCCGATGAAGCCCACTGTACTGCAGACCAACACAAGGCTTCTGTAGGTGCTGTGCTCTTCCTGTCTGTCTGGAATGCAGCTCATCGAGTCCAGTGCGTGTCTCTAAGCTATTGCTGCTCTGTTTAATCTGGTGAAGTGGGCTTGTGTGTATTGTTTAAAGCCTTTTCAACTTAGTACATGCTTTGCGTTGTGACAACTCAGTACAACCCAGCACCTGCTTTCACTTCCTCTTAAGCGTTTCTGAGATACAGAATTTAGAATATTGCACAGCGTTGATACGTTATGTGAAGAAACTCTAAATGGAAATTCTCTTCCCCTCAGGGTTAGTTTACCCGATTTAGAGTTGGACTCCTGGGTTCAGTAAGCAGTAATTGCTTTAAGAGTTCTAATTGTAAGAAAGCAGCCAACAGAGTGTGAGGCTGCCGAAACATTGTTCAGATTGCATCACTTAAAAGATGTTCTGTTATGTTCACTGGTGCCCCCCTCCACCTCCATCTCTTTTAGGCATTCTTTCTCACTTTAGCATTTCCTTCCACCTGTTATCACCCACCCTCATGTCGGTGTGCTGTACTGAAGTTAATTATGGGAAATTTATTGCTGTTGGCTATCTGCATATATGAAGCATGCAAGTGGCTTTGATACAGAGGCAGCAGCCAGTGTGGTTGACATTAGCTATTCCTCTTCATCACCGCTGCTTACCAATTTTCTCTTCGTCTTCCTCTTTCTCTGAATCAAACATAGTGTAAATAGACACACACAGAGACACGAGGAGTTTGCATGCACATATGCAACATCATCACTGATGATGCACAGCTATTCTAAGCTTATGCACAAACATGTTGTACACTAACATATACATGCACATGCTCATCACATTTTTAACCTGAGTAATGTTTCAAACGTTTGACTTAAAATGTATCAATTGTTAAATGTATTCAGACAACACATGAGTTAGTTGAGTACTGCAGTGCCTCCGCACACAGACACACACACACACGCACGCACACACAAACACACACACACACACACACACACACACACACACACACACACATCACAGTGCTGAGGTTGCAGTCATCTCCTTGATGCCGCTCTGACAACAGTAACAGAGTGAAAGTACTTCCATCTGTCCCTTTAGAGACTCTTAGCGAGAACAAAGACCTCCGGTGTGAGGGATGTAAAGAACGATAACAGGGGCTGGGAAAGAGGAAACAAAGCAAGTAACCGGAACTAATGAACAGGTGCATCAAAGGTGGAAGTGGAGGGCTGAATAAGACAAAGGCGAAAAGATTCTTGTGCTTACCAGAGAAACAGAAAAGAGAAGAAGGGAGTAGGTGACGCCTAGCATGTTTCCCATTCACACGTTTCATGTAATTATTGGTAATTGTTCATGCTGTATATGGTAGGATAAGTAGGAGATGGAGGGATGATCACTTTTTTGAAGAGAAGCAGAGAGAAAGATGAGCAGGAAGGAGGTGTGCAGCTGCATCCTCCCTCCTCTCCGCTCTCCTCAGTGCGTCTGTAAGCTGATAAATAATTGAGTGTTCCGAGCAGGGGACTGCATGGGTTAGAAGAGAAGAGAGAGCGCTAGACAGTGAAATGAGGACCTGCTCCAGAATAGAGATCGCATCCTGCAATCGCCTCTTCTTTTTCTGCTTGTTCCAGTTTGATCATCCTCATTCACTCTTCCTCAAACTCAGATTCCCTAATCTGAAGGTGTTTGGGACACAGCCCTGCTCACTCCTGGGCTGGGCTTAGAAATATGCACATTGAAGAGACAAATAACCGATTCTTGCTGAGAACTGTTATACCAGTGGGGTATCACGACAATTTGGTCGACTGGTGTATGCTGGTGATGAGAGTAGCAGAGGTATACATGGCAGGTTTATACTGAATAAGAGCTACAAGAAATATAACGCTGTATGGGTTGGCCCTGATATGATAACAGAGCTTTAATTGAGATCTGAAAACATTTTGTTCGTCACTGAGATCCATCAGCCTCCAGACAATAATTCATATTTACGCCCAGCTGTTGACACAAATCTGAAGAGGTTTGAGTGATTAGAGCCTGAGTTTGATCACCGGCCGCTCAGTGATAGAAAGACGAGTATTGTGTCTCCACGGCTGTTTCTCCCTCCTCGCCCAGTGTTAGCCCTCCTTCTCTCTCTCTCTCTCCACTAACCCACACACACACGCATGCATTCGGGTAAACACACACACACAGTCTCATGAGCAGTTTGTTGAAAGCGAATTGTTAACGACCCTGCTATAACATCAGACACGTGTGTAACAAATATTCACTTAATATTTAGTGAGCTCTTCTTTTTAGACTGTTTGCAGTCTGTTCCCTGATTATTGATTTGATTAATATGTTTGAAATATGTATAAAATAAGACTCATTTCAGCCATTCAGAGACTTGAAGAATCTTCAGGCTCGGCTATATTAAACACACACAGAGCGTATAATCATATGGTGTGGATGGATTCTTAAAAAAAAAAAAAAATACGCGCTTTGCTTTGGTTGGTAACACGGATTGATACGCATTACATGACATAATTGCAGTCATTTATCATTGAAACATTATAAGTAATGTGTTTTATTACTCTGTTACTGCTTAAATAAATGTATTACTGTAACGCATTGTAATGGGCGACCCCCAACATTTCCAGTTTCTCAGTTTTTCAGAGGTATCACACATGTCTTGTTTGGGCATTCAGGGGCTCTGTAGTAAATGTGATTACACCATCACATTCTGCAGTGCTGATTTGCCAAGGAAACCCACAAAGTTTCTCGCTCTGGGCCAACGAGCAATAGCTGAGGCCAAGCTACTTTTGTTGATCAAGATTAATGGATAATATGTTTCTCTAATAAAAGAAAGCACTTTTGCTTTAGTGTCCTCTGTTATAATTAAATAACTTTCTATTTACTCTGAACCTTTTGGGACACATCTACATGGTCAGTAAATTAAAAATAGGATTACGCCTATTTTTCCACAAAAAAAAAACACCTTTGATAATTTGTGTCTAAAACATCAAGGTACATCTTCTTAATCAAATAAACTAAACTTCCTGAGGTTCTGTCTGACTTCACAGGTAAACACACTGGCAAATTCATACATTCTCAGACAAAGCAGATGTAAATGTGGGACTTGATGATAGACACTTCACACAGGTTCTCCTGAATCAAATGATGTATAGCGCTTGATGTTGACTGCTAGGGGAGGCACATAGTTCTAGGTCTTTGAAGGTTAATTTAATGTCTAACATTAGTAAAAAAATAAATAAATGCAATATACAGTAACAATTTTTCTCTCTCATTGATGTCCAGTGTTGGGGTAGTTCTAAAAAAATTACATAGATAGTATGATTACATATTGCTCTTTACTTTTTTTAATGTATTAGTAAGTAATAGTAATGCATTACTTTAATCCTGTATAATATAATTTGTTACACTCCTCATTACATGCATTGCCATGTGATTGTGAGTTTAGAATAAGATGTTAAACCCTCCATATTCTCACACATCAGTCATATACAATGATAAAGGTGCACAGGTCTTTGTTATAGGCTCATTGATAACATTTTAACACAAAGCCACAAGCAAATGTGCGCAGTAAGCTGCAACAGCCTCAATATAAACCTGGATCAATATATAAAACAGTATTAAAGAGGTACTACTTGATGTTAACTGCCTCAGATATATCAATAAATAAAATGTGGCATAATGGTGATGATGATGATGATGACAGACTTTAAAGTAATGTGAACACATTTAAATCGCAGGTGAGCTGTATTTAACAGCCGGAACACCATCAAACAAACTCAGGCGAGTTGCTTGCTCACCAAACACTGGCTTTATAGTGGACTAGTCCAGCTGTCCAGGCTAAAGAGCCTCTCCAAAGGTGCACTGAACTGCATCACTGTTTGATTTCAGGAATATCAGAAGAGATCAGATGACTATTGTGTGAGTGTGCATCAAAAGGGTGTTTGATGATTTCTGTTCCCATTATGCACATGAAGAACTTTTGTAACACAACAACATAATTGACTAGCAACTGTAATGTGATTAAATTAATTTAGGAACAGCAACACATTACATTACTGTGTTAAAGACACATACCCCAAAAACACCGCTGACATCTCTTATATAAATATAATATTATAAATATACAGTGGTTGTCAGGTTTTAGGCACACCTTGCTAAATGTGATGAAGTCTAATCATCCCTGCTAGGGCTGAACGATTTTAAGAAAATGTCTAATTGCGATTTTTCTGGCAGATGTTAAGATTTCAATTTGATTCCCGATTTTCTTCAAATCAAGCTTCAGTGCAATATTCACAATGTACAGTAACATTTACAAACATTAGACACAGAAAATGACATCATACCATTAAAACATTAAATGCCATTACTATAATGCAAGAATGAAAACTAAAGTTAAGAATTGATTACAAATGTGTTTATTAACAAGAAACATGCATCTACATTCTTGACCAATGGCAGTTATTACAACTGAAGAACTAAAAGAGCCATCTTTTACTGTCTTAACTTAAAGTAGTGCAAAAAATCCTTAATTGTGTTAAGATTAACACAGTTAAAAAGGTTAAATAAAATGCAAAACAATTCCAAAAAAAAAAAACAATGTTAAATAAGTAATGATAAGAAAAACAAAATTCAACAGTTACCAAATGATCTTGACCAACAGCCTTACACTCATGTAGGTATAGGTCAAGGTCAGTCTTTTATGGCTCAAGGGAGCTAACTTATCAACATCTATGGCAGCAGTTAAAGCACTTTATTCACCTACCTTATATTAAGAAACCTCGACTTGGACTATCTTTTTACAGTAAGTGAAACTGAAAAGTAGTGGTCTCATCTCATCTCATTTTCTTTTTCCACTTAATCCGTGAGGGTCACAGGGATGTTACCGCTTTTATCCCCCTTTTTCAAGGGGTCACGGGGGTTACTGGAGCCAATCCCAGTTGTCTCTATGGGCGAAGGCCAGGGTACACCCTAGATGAGTCGCCAGCTCATCGCAGGACCCTTACTGATGGCAGAAGCCACACAAGGTGCCAGCTGCACGTCAGGAGCAACTTTGGGGTTCAGTATCTTGCTCAAGGACACTTCGACATGTAGCTTCGACAGGGGCACAGCGCATGTTTACCGGGGCACATGCCCCGGTAAAAAGTGTCTGGCGACACGGCTGTTATAACCCCTAAATTCCACCAAATTCGTGTTCGGTCAGGCTTACTAGGTTTCACTCACTCTGTGTTAAATTGCACTGGCTTCGCTGCATTCATATCTGCTCCATTGCAGCTCCAGCAGTCCAGACCCTTCCAGAGTAAATACACAGGGCTTTTATTTATACACACAGGGCTTTTTTTTCTGCTGGATGCCAGAGCATGGTGCATGAATTCACCCGAATTCAGCACAGAGCAGACAGGAAGTCACACACCGAAACAACATAACATCCGGATAATTTTCATAATAAAACACTCACTCATGTTGACGCCAGCACAAAAACCTTAAAAAATAGACAAATCCACGCACTTCTTCTAATCTAACAGGGAACACTTCTTGTTGTTGTGTTTATAACACAAACCTTTAACTGCAGTTGCACGTGATTATGTAATTAACGCGGGAACTCCTCGGTCTCGCAACTCCAGCACTGAAGCCGTTCCACAATGGATTCCAATTTCAGTGGAATTCTAGTGTAAGATGGAGTCCTCTCCATTTTTATGCTTTACTGGCAGTGTGTGACAGCTCAAAATAATATAACATTAGTTTCTAAAGTTATAAGAATGCACCCTCTCTTTTCTGCTTATATGCTTTCACTCACAGGCTTATTAATTGACCTGTAGCTACATGAAGTAATGATATGAGGCTAACTGTACAAGGAGAAACACTATGTGTCTAAAGCGCTTCACATTGCAGGTACAATAGGACACCCTAAGCTATCAGTGGAGCTCTACCCTCTTCAAATCTATCTGGATTGAATTTGAAGGAAATTGTCATTATTGGTGTAACAACCAGTTACACTGGTAACAACCAGCATCTGATGACTTTAGAGTTTATTGTGATTTGCTTTTAGATTGGTGATAGTTCCACTCGGTTTATGGTAACTGCACTCTGTAAAAGAGCATGTACTGTAAGTATACTGGCCCCTCAGCTTGGAATCAGTTACAAAACTGAGTCTTCAGTAGCTGGTCTCACTGAATGAGTTTACAGTGTTTTCACACAAATTTACTGAAAAGGTTAGACTAAAAAAATTTTTAAAAAACATATTTCCAGCTTCATTTTGTTGCTGGACCAGTGCTGGAGAAAAGTGCACACTGTACTGCATGTGTAACCAGTCAAAAATATCGACCACTGCTGAGCATTGTTGACATCCCTACAATTGAGTTTGTCGCCTAACAACAAACGTGAATACATGTCATAATAAGCTTCTTTCACAGTTGACCTATATGGTCATTTTCCTGATGAGGATGGGCTGGAGTTGCAGCTCCTTGCCTGATGACTCGAAACACTTACGTTTCAGGGGGCATTTACAATAATACAAAACACTACATGAAGTTGTTAGGTTGAAATAATCTTCTTCCTTCATTTTGAAGACTTTTCAACTAGTTAATCCAACAAAAATTATTTTAGCAGATACTTTTTTGCTCTGACTGAAAAACCTGTTAATTCACTTGAAGAAACATCATTCTAGGATTCAGTGACAAATGTGAGTATTCCATGACAGTGTCAATAACATAACCATGCTGATGCAAATTTTATCCACACTCTTGATATTGATATTGGTCCTCAAGTGACCTCTGTATTCATCTTTCACTTGAGATACTTGTAATCCTTCCACTCTTGCCATTTCACAATACAGCACTTTTTACTTGGTATCGGGCTCTTTGCTGCTTATTCTTCTATACACCGTTCGCTGTAATCTCTGCGCTGATAAAGAGATTAAAAAACGAGCAGGAGTGGGGATTTCTAGGATTTCTCCTGTGAGCACAAAAGGATAACAGTGGGAGGGACGATATTACCGTAGGCTTTCAAACCACAGAGAGGGAATGAGGAGCAGCAGAGAGATGGAGCTGGAAGGAGTGTGTGAAAGAAAGAAAGAAAGAAAGAAAGAAAGAAAGGGAAGGGAGAAAGGGTGTTACCTGGACCACCAGTGAAAGGTCAAAGCACCGTCTCTGTCTTATCTTCTCGGTGACAGTATGCTATCAACACAGCGACAGTATTAAACGGTCCTGCTCTGTATCTCTGACCCCAGATCACTATTTAACTGCAGACAGGTACTTCTCTCGTGAAGTGTGGGCAGACAGCCAGATAGACTGGGGTACTGAGGGTTAGTGGTGGTTGATTTGAATCCAGGATCAAAGAGGAAATACTTTTGTACAGGAGTCTACAGTGTGTCGGCTGGTTTGTCAGCAGGATTGCACAAATCTACTGTGCAGGTTTCTATGAAACTTGCATGGAGGAGGGGTTTTGGCTCAATATAGACCCCATTAACCTTTGGTGCTGATTTGGATAAAGGGATGGATACATTTTCTTCACTCTCTTTAACCAGATGAGATTGCATTTTCTCAACATGTTTGTCAATTTCACACAGAATTTCACTCCACGTATAACTGCAGTATTTTCTTCCTCATGTAAGTTGCCAAAGACAGTTACAGTTACTATGTTACTGCTGTTTGGTCCTGTAATGTTGCTTTGTGGGACATTCCTCTTTATTTTGTTGAGTGAGGGACCTGTTTAGTTATCACACTGAACACCATCAGATCAACACGCCCTCGCTCCGTGCCACCGGCTTATCCATTCACACTGGTTCAGTTCGCCAATGCTGCACCTCTGATACTACCTCCAGGTGCATCAGAGGCACATCGAAATTCCACCCCTTTCACACCGAGGAGGATGCAGAGAATTGGCACAGGATTCCTGCATTCAAAGGGCAGTGTGAATGGGACTAGTAGAAGACTGTGGAGGTTCCAGCCAGTTCTCTAATGAGAAATGTGTCAAATTGTATAAATGTGAAACAGGGTGCTGCTGCAGAGATATGTTCAACTGTCACTGAATTAATCAAAGTTTAAAGTAAAATTAAAAACAGAAATCGAAACACGAGTTGGAGGGTAACTAAAGTTTACATTTTGTGAAACATAGAGAAGGAAACACTTCTACCCATCGAAACCAAATGGGCAAGGTCATTAACCTTTAACGCACCACCCTGACTTATCTGTGATTGGTGACAGGATGTAATTCAGAATGTAATTTAAATGGACATGTAATAGACTTCCAAATAAAAGAGGCCACCATTGATCTAGTCAAGAATGTAATGAACAAAATGATTTTATGTGTGAGTTGAACGGATTCTGTGCATTCAGGTTGGCTAGTCAATAGCAGAGAGATTGTATATCTCTCTGCCACTCGGTCTAGTTCTCCTAGTCTACCCCTCGCGCACAAACACACAGATGCAGTTGAAAGATTCGGGCTTTAAAGCAATAAAGATAGCCATCAATCAATAACACCTCCCAATACCCCTTCATTCCACACCCAATAGGCAGCACACCATCAGCACTGGTGTCCACACCCTGTGTCTGAGCTAGATTCGGGTGAGGGTAACGATCAGCGGATGGAGGCTGAGCATAAAGTGAACAATTAAAGAAGGCCAAGGAGCTCTAGCACACATTCGTACGCACGGATTGTAAATCCATTTTCATGGTTTACAAATCCGCTCACATGTGCCACTTGGTGGTTGTTGATGCACACTGCAGCTAATGCAAAATCAGCTGGACAAAATAAAAGTCCCACCTCCCTTTCTGCCGTGTCGCAGCACCTTTAACGCCACAGCAATGGCGTCCTCTGAAAGGAGAAACATCTGTATTGAAATCTACAAATCAGGGCCTAAATTTCACATTTCCAAACTTTGAGAAAATCTAGATGCAGACTTTACCAAATGTCATTCAGTGGTATAATAATATGATAATAATGATAATAATAAAGATGATTATAATGAGAGTTGTAATAATTGTGAGTGTAATTCAAATATGCAAAACAAGTGTACCAAATAACTGACCATCCTTTAAGATGGATTAAAGGATCAAGATCTTCAGACCAAAGATTTGAGATGAGACAAATTTAGCTTCCAACTTCATGCAATGTCGACACTATTCTGAAAACAACTTGATGAAAAGATGTATTATCTGCATAGCACTGACTCTTTGTACTTCAGTTTTTTTTCATAGCTGGATATAATTTGAAGCACCTTAGAATATGAATGGTATTAGTGATAGTGACTTACTTGCTACAGTTGCAGCAGAAGTGCGCATTGTGAAGCAAATGTGTGGTTGGAGCGAGTGAGAGAGAGAGAAAGCAGTAGAGAGTGTTGGCTGAGCAGAAGAAAAGCATTAGATTGTCAGTTTAGCGCTAGGCTAAATTATAGTTTTCGGGCTTGTGTCATACTCTCACGGCTGTTATTCAAACAAATTGATGAGGTGAACCTACCTCCCCTCTGTCCAAAACTGCCATTTTGACCAGCTGACACTTTGTAACTGACTAAACCATCTAATTTTGACTGTTGAAACAGGTGACGTGCCCTCCTTTCTGATCCAGCCACTGGCAACTTGAAAAGCTGAGTCTTCCTTCCCATAATTGTCCTCATTAAACTGACTCTTATGCTATCATTCCTTCAATGGAGACAACCCTAGTGAGAGAAATCACAAATCTGTTAGATGACTTACTCAGCTGATTTAGCACTGCACCCTTTTAACACTGTCAGCTTCAAATAGACTTTTATAAAAATTATAAAAATTCAGACAGAAGAACAACAGGTTGTAACGATCACTGGTGCTGGCAAGGTGGAACCCAAAAGCACGACATGAGATAGTCAAAGTGGCAGGGAAAGTTCAGTTTATGTAACAGTTTCAGGCAAAGGTCAAAACCGGGAGATCTGTCATTCAAGCAAACGAATCCGACAAGGCTGGGAGATCAAAGTCCAAAAACAGGCAGGTCAGGCAAAAACAGACTATGGTACGCTGGAGAGCTTGGCAATAACACACAAGACAATCTGGCAAAGAACTGAGGGGAAAAGACTGGTAGACATACTGTGGGGCTGATTAGTTGATGAGCAGCAGGTGAGTATGGGGGTGGGGCAGACCAGGTGAATCAAACCAGCAGGTAATGCAGGGCAGGAGGGAGAGGCAGAGTCTGAAATGACATGAGAGTTAGTAAGGCATGAAAACAAAACCAGGTAACAATCTAAGAGTTAGTGGAACTTGTGACACAGGTATTGGTTTTATCAGTTATTCATCAGTCCAGGCGTTCTTCTTCTCCGTCAAAGCCTTTCGTCAAAAGTCACTGAGCCTAAACCTGCAGGAATAAAGATACAGTGAAGCTCAATGAAATGTAATTAAATGTAATGAAATGAAATGAAATGTAATGAAATGAAATGTATTGAAATTTAATTTTTCCATCACTGGCCACAGTGGCTGGTGGATTCTCATTTCTACCAGACACTCAAATGTTTTACCAGCCACCATTTTGTAGTCGTTATTTTGACCTCCTTGTGACATTTCATTGCTTCATGATCCTTGATAGCTTCCAATTTCAAATCATTGGGGCCCACAATAAAGTCTTGCTCTCAGCGAAAACTAGCCAGTTGCGTAACTCGCCACTGTCAGCTCCTTTCCATTTCTCTTTAAAAATATGCTGTTTATCTGCAGGGGCTCCTCTTCAGAAGGCCTGCTGTCATCAGCAACCCGCTTTACTCCGGCAATGTAACGCCACATTGCTGCTTAGTTCACGCTGACTGCCGTTGTAGACGCGCTCTCCGGCTTTTTACTTGTACTTCTCCTGCTACTGATAATGCATTTGCAGCAGACTAGTGACAGGACAGGCTTATTGCTGCCCCCAACAGGTCAGTCCTATAACTCAATTGAATGCTATCTGTCTTATAGTCTCCTGTCTTAATTGCCAACGCCTGATCACACCTTGTATTTCAGATACAGTCTAGTCTTTCTTTCCTTGTGCACTTTCTTTTGGACAAATAAGAAACAATGCACTCAACTCACGTATATAGCTTCAGTGCAGGGTGCTGAATCCCTCTTATAGTGAAAAAACAAAAACAAAAAATGAAGGACAACACTCCCATCAAACTGTTTATTATTGCCACACGGACGTTTCGGCCAAGACACCTTTCTTCAGAGTGTGTTCTGGCAAAATCACAGTAAATTTATACAGGTGTGCTAATTATAGGTTATTAAAAAACTGCACAACAGATTTACTCCAGTAGGGGGAGCTGTATCCTTTTGAAGGAGAGCAAAGAACCATGCAGGGTCTCATCCAAAAATATCAAAATCTCACAACAGAATAGCTCCTAACTGTATCACAGAAACAACATAGCACATGTTGGTTTCACAGGAAACAAGTAAATTGAATCTCCTTATTCAGTCCCGTTGGGATCAGAGTGTCGAGGAACTGTGTACATACAGTAAATAAAGGATACAGCTCCCCCTATTGGGGTATATCTGTTGTGCAGCTGGCCTTTATTTTTCTTCTTTTTGTTGCACTTTCTTTAGAAACCATCAATATCATTTAATATTTAATCGCAACATATTTTTTTTTAATTTAAAGTCTAATACCTATACATAATAAAACAGACACTTTTATTACATTTCAAAAAGAGAAGCAGTCTATACAAGTAAATTCTATACCCTAACAAATCCAGCTATTTCTCATTCATGCAATTGTCAGATTGTGGGACTTGGCACATCAAAGGTCCTTATTGCATAGAAGGATGAAAAATGGTGGAAAATGGATTGTGTTCTTGTGCGGAGCAGTTCATGTCATTCTGGGTGATATAGTTGTTTGCCACATTATTTGCTTATATTGTATATTTTGCGGCTTGGGCACAAACAGTTTGAAAACCAATGGTTTAGGATAAAGTAGTTTTCTTAGCTTTGAATTCAGTCAGGTTGTCTTTGCTATGACAAAGCATAATCAAATAACCAAAAAGTGAAATACAAGGCAGGCATGAGTCTAATCACACAACTAGCATTCAACAAATTAAAGCATTAAATCATTATTATTTTTATATTTGAACTTTTTCAAAAAATACTGAGAAAAAAACATGTTCCATTTTGTAAAATCTCATTCGAGACATAAAGGTAAAATAATTAATATGAGCACTTTTTCGGCTGACTTTTACCTCCCGTCAGCTCTCCACCAGGACCCATCTCACCACAGATGCTAATGACCCATGTGAGACACATTGTGGTCTATGGGGTGAATTTTCTATTTCCACACACTGACACCAAATGACCAATACAGCACATTAAGAGCTACACGCACGCGCGCACACACAGACACACAGACACACACACACACACACACACACACACACACTTACATGGGCAGTATAGTAAATGGAACAGCAGTCCAGTGACATTAATGTTATAGTTATTGAATGATTATAAAGGATTTATAGTA